>JAVRKA010000238.1:0-268327 GCA_034508555.1 Venustoraphidia nigricollis
CCTATCGACACCTATATCTGAAATGCCTATCGACACCTATATCTGAAATGCCTATCGACACCTATTTTTGAAATGCCTATCGGAAACTACATCTGAAATGCCTATCAGCACCTATATTTGAAATGCCTATCGGCAACCATATCTGGAATGCCTATCGGCACCTATATTTGAAATGCCTATCGGCTTCTATATCTGAAATGCCTATCGGCACCTATTTTTAAAATGCCAATCGGCAACTATATCTAAAATGCCTATCGGCACCTATATCTGAAATGCCTATCGACACCTATATCTGAAATGCCTATCGACACCTATATCTGAAATGCCTATCGACACCTATATCTGAAATGCCTATCGACACCTATATCTGAAATGCCTATCGACACATATATCTGAAATGCCTATCGACACCTATATCTGAAATGCCTATCGACACCTATATCTGAAATGCCTATCGACACCTATTTTTGAAATGCCTATCAGCACCTATATTTGAAATGCCTATCGGCAACCATATCTGGAATGCCTATCGGCACCTGTATTTGAAATGCCTATCGGCTTCTATATCTGAAATGCCTATCGGCACCTATTTTTAAAATGCCAATCGGCAACTATATCTGAAATGCCTATCGGCACCTATATCTGAAATGCCTATCGACACCTATATCTGAAATGCCTTTCGACACCTATATCTGAAATGCCTATCGACACCTATATCTGAAATGCCTATCGACACCTATATCTGAAATGCCTATCGACACCTATATCTGAAATGCCTATCGACACCTATATCTGAAATGCCTATCGACACCTATATCTGAAATGCCTATCGACACCTATTTTTGAAATGCCTATCGGAAACTACATCTGAAATGCCTATCAGCACCTATATTTGAAATGCCTATCGGCAACCATATCTGGAATGCCTATCGGCACCTATATTTGAAATGCCTATCGGCTTCTATATCTGAAATGCCTATCGGCACCTATTTTTAAAATGCCAATCTGCAACTATATCTGAAATGCCTATCGGCACCTATATCTGAAACGCCTATCGACACCTATATCTGAAATGCCTATCGACACCTATATCTGAAATGCCTATCGACACCTATATCTGAAATGCCTATCGACACCTATATCTGAAATGCCTATCGACACCTATATCTGAAATGCCTATCGACACCTATATCTGAAATGCCTATCGACACCTATATCTGAAATGCCTATCGACACCTATTTTTGAAATGCCTATCGGAAACTACATCTGAAATGCCTATCAGCACCTATATTTGAAATGCCTATCTTCAACCATATCTGGAATGCCTATCGGCACCTATATTTGAAATGCCTATCGGCTTCTATATCTAAATGCCTATCGGCACCTATTTTTAAAATGCCAATCGGCAACTATATCTGAAATGCCTATCGGCACCTATATCTGAAATGCCTATCGACACCTATATCTGAAATGCCTATCGACACCTATATCTGAAATACCTATCGACACCTATATCTGAAATACCTATCGACACCTATATCTGAAATGCCTATCGACACCTATATCTGAAATGCCTATCGACACCTATATCTGAAATGCCTATCGACACCTATATCTAAAATGCCTATCGACACCTATATCTAAAATGCCTATCGACACCTATTTTTGCAATGCCTATCGGAAACTACATCTGAAATGCCTATCAGCACCTATATTTGAAATGCCTGCCTATCGACACCTATATCTGAAATGCCTATCGACACCTATATCTGAAATGCCTATCGACACCTATATCTGAAATGCCTATCGACACCTATATCTGAAATGCCTATCGACACCTGTATCTGAAATGCCTATCGACACCTATATCTGAAATGCCTATCGACACCTATTTTTGAAATGCCTATCGGAAACTACATCTGAAATGCCTATCAGCACCTATATTTGAAATGCCTATCGGCAACCATATCTGGAATGCCTATCGGCACCTGTATTTGAAATGCCTATCGGCTTCTATATCTGAAATGCCTATCGGCACCTATTTTTAAAATGCCAATCGGCAACTATATCTGAAATGCCTATCGGCACCTATATCTGAAATGCCTATCGACACCTATATCTGAAATGCCTATCGACACCTATATCTGAAATGCCTATCGACACCTATATCTGAAATGCCTATCGACACCTATATCTGAAATGCCTATCGACACCTATATCTGAAATGCCTATCGACACCTATATCTGAAATGCCTATCGACACCTATATCTGAAATGCCTATCGACACCTATATCTGAAATGCCTATCGACACATATATCTGAAATGCCTATCGACACCTATATCTGAAATGCCTATCGACACCTATATCTGAAATGCCTATCGACACCTATTTTTGAAATGCCTATCAGCACCTATATTTGAAATGCCTATCGGCAACCATATCTGGAATGCCTATCGGCACCTGTATTTGAAATGCCTATCGGCTTCTATATCTGAAATGCCTATCGGCACCTATTTTTAAAATGCCAATCGGCAACTATATCTGAAATGCCTATCGGCACCTATATCTGAAATGCCTATCGACACCTATATCTGAAATGCCTTTCGACACCTATATCTGAAATGCCTATCGACACCTATATCTGAAATGCCTATCGACACCTATATCTGAAATGCCTATCGACACCTATATCTGAAATGCCTATCGACACCTATATCTGAAATGCCTATCGACACCTATATCTGAAATGCCTATCGACACCTATTTTTGAAATGCCTATCGGAAACTACATCTGAAATGCCTATCAGCACCTATATTTGAAATGCCTATCGGCAACCATATCTGGGATGCCTATCGGCACCTATATTTGAAATGCCTATCGGCTTCTATATCTGAAATGCCTATCGGCACCTATTTTTAAAATGCCAATCTGCAACTATATCTGAAATGCCTATCGGCACCTATATCTGAAACGCCTATCGACACCTATATCTGAAATGCCTATCGACACCTATATCTGAAATGCCTATCGACACCTATATCTGAAATGCCTATCGACACCTATATCTGAAATGCCTATCGACACCTATATCTGAAATGCCTATCGACACCTATATCTGAAATGCCTATCGACACCTATATCTGAAATGCCTATCGACACCTATTTTTGAAATGCCTATCGGAAACTACATCTGAAATGCCTATCAGCACCTATATTTGAAATGCCTATCTTCAACCATATCTGGAATGCCTATCGGCACCTATATTTGAAATGCCTATCGGCTTCTATATCTAAATGCCTATCGGCACCTATTTTTAAAATGCCAATCGGCAACTATATCTGAAATGCCTATCGGCACCTATATCTGAAATGCCTATCGACACCTATATCTGAAATGCCTATCGACACCTATATCTGAAATACCTATCGACACCTATATCTGAAATACCTATCGACACCTATATCTGAAATGCCTATCGACACCTATATCTGAAATGCCTATCGACACCTATATCTGAAATGCCTATCGACACCTATATCTAAAATGCCTATCGACACCTATATCTAAAATGCCTATCGACACCTATTTTTGCAATGCCTATCGGAAACTACATCTGAAATGCCTATCAGCACCTATATTTGAAATGCCTGCCTATCGACACCTATATCTGAAATGCCTATCGACACCTATATCTGAAATGCCTATCGACACCTATATCTGAAATGCCTATCGACACCTATATCTGAAATGCCTATCGACACCTGTATCTGAAATGCCTATCGACACCTATATCTGAAATGCCTATCGACACCTATTTTTGAAATGCCTATCGGAAACTACATCTGAAATGCCTATCAGCACCTATATTTGAAATGCCTATCGGCAACCATATCTGGAATGCCTATCGGCACCTGTATTTGAAATGCCTATCGGCTTCTATATCTGAAATGCCTATCGGCACCTCTTTTTAAAATGCCAATCGGCAACTATATCTGAAATGCCTATCGGCACCTATATCTGAAATGCCTATCGACACCTATATCTGAAATGCCTATCGACACCTATATCTGAAATGCCTATCGACACCTATATCTGAAATGCCTATCGACACCTATATCTGAAATGCCTATCGACACCTATATCTGAAATGCCTATCGACACCTATATCTGAAATGCCTATCGACACCTATTTTTGAAATGCCAATCGGAAACTACATCTGAAATGCCTATCAGCACCTATATTTGAAATGCCTATCGGCAACTATATCTGGAATGCCTATCGGCACCTATATTTGAAATGCCTATCGGCTTCTATATCTGAAATGCCTATCGGCACCTATTTTTAAAATGCCAATCGGCAACTATATCTGAAATGCCTATCGGCACCTATATCTGAAATGCCTATCGACACCTATATCTGAAATGCCTATCGACACCTATATCTGAAATGCCTATCGACACCTATTTTTGAAATGCCTATCGGAAACTACATCTGAAATGCCTATCGACACCTATTTTTGAAATGCCTATCGGAAACTACATCTGAAATGCCTATCAGCACCTATATTTGAAATGCATATCGGCAACCATATCTGGAATGCCTATTGGCACCTATATTTGAAATGCCTATCGGCTTCTATATCTGAAATGCCTATCGGCACCTATTTTTAAAATGCCAATCGGCAACTATATCTGAAATGCCTATCGGCACCTATATCTGAAATGCCTATCGACACCTATATCTGAAATGCCTATCGACACCTATATCTGAAATGCCTATCGACACCTATATCTGAAATGCCTATCGACACCTATATCTGAAATGCCTATCGACACCTATATCTGAAATGCCTATCGACACCTATATCTAAAATGCCTATCGACACCTATTTTTGAAATGCCTATCGGAAACTACATCTGAAATGCCTCTCAGCACCTATATTTGAAATGCCTATCGGCAAACATATCTGGAATGCCTATCGGCACCTATATTTGAAATGCCTATCGGCTTCTATATCTGAAATGCCTATCGGCACCTATTTTTAAAATGCCAATCGGCAACTATATCTTAAATGCCTATCGGCACCTATATCTGAAATGCCTATCGACACCTATATCTGAAATGCCTATCGACACCTATATCTGAAATGCCTATCGACACCTATATCTGAAATGCCTATCGACAC
This sequence comes from Venustoraphidia nigricollis, assembly GCA_034508555.1. NCBI lineage: Eukaryota > Metazoa > Arthropoda > Insecta > Raphidioptera > Raphidiidae > Venustoraphidia > Venustoraphidia nigricollis. The sequence continues at coordinate 5,193 of JAVRKA010000238.1, forward strand.
CTATATCTGAAATGCCTATCGACACCTATATCTGAAATGCCTATCGACACCTATATCTGAAATGCCTATCGACACCTATATCTGAAATGCCTATCGACACCTATATCTGAAATGCCTATCGACACCTATATCTGAAATGCCTATCGACACCCATTTTTGAAATGCCTATCGGAAACCACATATGAAATGCCTATCAGCACCTATATTTGAAATGCCTATCGGCAACCATATCTGGAATGCCTATCGGCACCTATATTTGAAATGCCTATCGGCTTCTATATCTGAAATGCCTATCGGCACCTATTTTTAAAATGCCAATCGGCAACTATATCTGAAATGCCTTTCGGCATCTATATCTGAAATGCCTATCGACACCTATATCTGAAATGCCTATCGACACCTATATCTGAAATGCCTATCGACACGTATATCTGAAATGCCTATCGACACCTATATCTGAAATGCCTATCGACACCTATATCTGAAATGCCTATCGACACCTATATCTGAAATGCCTATCGACACCTATATCTGAAATGCCTATTGACACCTATTTTTGAAATGCCTATCGGAAACTACATCTGAAATGCCTATCAGCACCTATATTTGAAATGCCTATCGGCAACCATATCTGGAATGCCTATCGGCACCTATATTTGAAATGCCTATCGGCTTCTATATCTGAAATGCCTATCGGCACCTATTTTTAAAATGCCAATCGGCAACTATATCTGAAATGCCTATCGGCACCTATATCTGAAATGCCTATCGACACCTATATCTGAAATGCCTATCGACACCTATATCTGAAATGCCTATCGACACCTATATCTGAAATGCCTATCGACATCTATATCTGAAATGCCTATCGACACCTATATCTGAAATGCCTAGCGACACCTATATCTGAAATGCCTATCGACACCTATATCTGAAATGCCTATCGACACCTATTTTTGAAATGCCTATCGGAAACTACATCTGAAATGCCTATCTGCACCTATATTTGAAATGCCTATCGGCAACCATATCTGGAATGCCTATCGGCACCTATATTTGAAATGCCTATCGGCTTCTATATCTGAAATGCCTATCGGCACCTATTTTTAAAATGCCTATCGACACCTATATCTGAAATGCCTATCGACACTTATATCTGAAATGCCTATCGACACCTATATCTGAAATGATTATCGACACCTATTTTTGAAATGCCTATCGGAAACTACATCTGAAATGCCTATCAGCACCTATATTTGAAATGCCAATCGGCAACCATATCTGGAATGCCTATCGGCACCTATATTTGAAATGCCTATCGGCTTCTATATCTGAAATGCCTATCGGCACCTATTTTTAAAATGCCAATCGGCAACTATATCTGAAATGCCTATCGGCACCTATATCTGAAATGCCTATCGACACCTATATCTGAAATGCCTATCGACACCTATATCTGAAATGCCTATCGACACCTATATCTGAAATGCCTATCGACACCTATATCCGAAATTCCTATCGACACCTATATCTGAAATGCCTATCGACACCTATATCTGAAATGCCTATCGACACCTATATCTGAAATGCCTATCGACACCTATTTTTGAAATGCCTATCGGAAACTACATCTGAAATGCCTATCAGCACCTATATTTGAAATGTCTATCGGCAACCATATCTGGAATGCATATCGGCACCTATATTTGAAATGCCTATCGGCTTCTATATCTGAAATGCCTATCGGCACCTATTTTTAAAATGCCAATCGGCAACTATATCTGAAATGCCTATCGGCACCTATATCTGAAATGCCTATCGACACCTATATCTGAAATGCCTATCGACACCTATATCTGAAATGCTTATCGACACCTACATCTGAAATGCCTATCGACACCTATATCTGAAATGCCTATCGACACCTATATCTGAAATGCCTATCGACACCTATATCTGAAATGCCTATCGACACGTATATCTGAAATGCCTTTCGACACCTATTTTTGAAATGCCTATCGGAAACTACATCTGAAATGCCTATCAGCATCTATATTTGAAATGCCAATCGGCAACCATATCTGGAATGCCTATCGGCACCTATATTTGAAATGCCTATCGGCTTCTATATCTGAAATGCCTATCGGCACCTATTTTTAAAATGCCAATCGGCAACTATATCTGAAATGCCTATCGGCACCTATATCTGAAATGCCTATCGACACCTATATCTGAAATGCCTATCGACACCTATATCCGAAATGCCTATCGACACCTATATCTGAAATGCCTATCGACACCTATATCTGAAATGCCTATCGACACCTATATCTGAAATGCCTATCGACACCTATATCTGAAATGCCTATCGACACCTATTTTTGAAATGCCTATCGGAAACTACATCTGAAATGCCTATCAGCACCAATATTTAAAATGCCTATCGGCAACCATATCTGGAATGCCTATCGGCACCTATATTTGAAATGCCTATCGGCTTCTATATCTGAAATGCCTATCGGCACCTATTTTTAAAATGCCAATCGGCAACTATATCTGAAATGCCTATCGGCACCTATATCTGAAATGCCTATCGACACCTATATCTGAAATGCCTATCGACACCTATATCTGAAATGCCTATCGACACCTATATCTGAAATGCCTATCGACACCTATATCTGAAATGCCTATCGACACCTATATCTGAAATGCCTATCGACACCTATATCTGAAATGCCTATCGACACCTATATCTGAAATGCCTATCGACACCTATTTTTCAAATGCCTATCGGAAACTACATCTGAAATGCCTATCGGCACCTATATTTGAAATGCATATCCGCTTCTATATCTGAAATGCCTATCGGCACCTATTTTTAAAATGCCAATCGGCAACTATATCTGAAATGCCTATCGACACCTATATCTGAAATGCCTATCGACACCTATATCTGAAATGCCTATCGACACCTATATTTGAAATGCCTATCGACACCTATATCTGAAATGCCTATCGACACCTATATCTGAAATGCCTATCGACACCTATATCTGAAATGCCTATCGACACCTATATCTGAAATGCCTATCGACACCTATATCTGAAATGCCTATCGAAACCTATTTTTGAAATGCCTATCGGAAACTACATCTGAAATGCCTATCAGCACCTATATTTGAAATGCCAATCGGCAACCATATCTGGAATGCCTATCGGCACCTATATTTGAAATGCCTATCGGCTTCTATATCTGAAATGCCTATCGGCACCTATTTTTAAAATGCCAATCGGCAACTATATCTGAAATGCCTATCGGCACCTATATCTGAAATGCCTATCGACACCTATATCTGAAATGCCTATCGACACCTATATCTGAAATGCCTATCGACACCTATATCTGAAATGCCTATCGACACCTATATCTGAAATGCCTATCGACACCTATATCTGAAATGCCTATCGACACCTATATCTGAAATGCCTATCGACACCTATATCTGAAATGCCTATCGACACCTATATCTGAAATGCCTATCGACACCTATTTTTGAAATGCCTATCGGAAACTACATCTGAAATGCCTATCAGCACCTATATTTGAAATGCCTATCGGCAACCATATCTGGAATGCCTATCGGCACCTATATTTGAAATGCCTATCGGCTTCTATATCTGAAATGCCTATCGGCACCTATTTTTAAAATGCCCATCGGCAACTATATCTGAAATGCCTATCGGCACCTATATCTGAAATGCCTATCGACACCTATATCTGAAATGCCTATCGACACCTATATCTGAAATGCCTATCGACACCTATATCTGAAATGCCTATCGACACCTATATCTGAAATGCCTATCGACACCTATATCTGAGATGCCTATCGACACCTATATCTGAAATGCCTATCAACACCTATATCTGAAATGCCTATCGACACCTATTTTTGAAATGCCTATCAGAAACTACATCTGAAATGCCTATCAGCACCTATATTTGAAATGCCTATCGGCAACCATATCTGGAATGCCTATCGGCACCTATATTTGAAATGCCTATCGGCTTCTATATCTGAAATGCCTATCGGCACCTATTTTTAAAATGCCAATCGGCAACTATATCTGAAATGCCTATCGGCACCTATATCTGAAATGCCTATCGACACCTATATCTGAAATGCCTATCGACACCTATATCTGAAATGCCTATCGACACCTATATCTGAAATGCCTATCGACACCTATATCTGAAATGCCTATCGACACCTATATCTGAAATGCCTATCGACACCTATATCTGAAATGCCTATCGACACCTATATCTGAAATGCCTATCGACACCTATTTTTGAAATGCCTATCGGAAACTACATCTGAAATGCCTATCAGCACCTAAATTTGAAATGCCTTTCGGCAACCATATCTGGAATGCCTACCGGCACCTATATTTGAAATGCCTATCGGCTTCTATATCTGAAATGCCTATCGGCACCTATTTTTAAAATGCTAATCGGCAACTATATCTGAAATGCCTATCGGCACCTATATCTGAAATGCCTATCGACACCTATATCTGAAATGCCTATCGACACCTATATCTGAAATGCCTATCGACACCTATATCTGAAATGCCTATCGACACCTATATCTGAAATGCCTATCGACACCTATATCTGAAATGCCTATCGACACCTATATCTGAAATGCCTATCGACACCTATATCTGAAATGCCTATCGACACCTATTTTTGAAATGCCTATCGGAAACTACATCTAAATTGCCTATCAGCACCTATATTTGAAATGCCTATCGGCAACCATATCTGGAATGCCTATCGGCACCTATATTTGAAATGCCTATCAGGTTCTATATCTGAAATGCCTATCGGCACCTATTTTTAAAATGCCAATCGGCAACTATATCTGAAATGCCTATCGGCACCTATATCTGAAATGCCTATCGACACCTATATCTGAAATGCCTATCGACACCTATATCTGAAATGCCTATCGACACCTATATCTGAAATGCCTATCGACACCTATATCTGAAATGCCTATCGACACCTATATCTGAAATGCCTATCGACACCTATATCTGAAATGCCTATCGACACCTATATCTGAAATGCCTATCGACACCTATTGTTGAAATGCCTATCGGAAACTACATCTGAAATGCCTATCAGCACCTATATTTGAAATGCCTATCGGCAACCATATTTGGAATGCCTATTGGCACCTATATTTGAAATGCCTATCGGCTTCTATATCTGAAATGCCTATCGGCACCTATTTTTAAAATGCCAATCGGCAACTATATCTGAAATGCCTATCGGCACCTATATCTGAAATGCCTATCGACACCTATATCTGAAATGCCCATCGACACCTATATCTGAAATGCCTATCGACACCTATATCTAAAATGCCTATCGACACCTATATCTGAAATGCCCATCGACACCTATATCTGAAATGCCTATCGACACCTATATCTGAAGTGCCTATCGACAGCTATATCTGAAATACCTATCGACACCTATTTTTGAAATGCCTATCGAAAACTACATCTGAAATGCCTATCAGCACCTATATTTGAAATGCCTATCGGCAACCATATCTGGAATGCCTATCGGCACCTATATTTGAAATGCCTATCGGCTTCTATATCTGAAATGCCTTTCGGCACCTATTTTTAAAATGCCAATCGGCAACTATATCTGAAATGCCTATCGGCACCTATATCTGAAATGCCTATCGACACCTATATCTGAAATGCCTATCGACACCTATATCTGAAATGCCTATCGACACCTCTATCTGAAATGCCTATCGACACCTATATCTGAAATGCCTATCGACACCTATATCTGAAATGCCTATCGACACCTATATCTGAAATGCCTATCGACACCTATATCTGAAATGCCTATCGACACCTATATCTGAAATGCCTATCGACACCTATTTTTGAAATGCCTATCGAAAACTACATCTGAAATGCCTATCAGCACCTATATTTGAAATGCCTATCGGCAACCATATCTGGAATGCCTATCGGCACCTATATTTGAAATGCCTATCGGCTTCTATATCTGAAATGCCTATCGGCACCTATTTTTAAAATGCCAATCGGCAACTATATCTGAAATTCCTATCGGCACCTATATCTGAAATGCCTATCGACACCTATATCTGAAATGCCTATCGACACCTATATCTGAAATGCCTATCGACACCTATATCTGAAATGCCTATCGACACCTATATCTGAAATGCCTATCGACACCTATATCTGAAATGCCTATCGACACCTATATCTGAAATGCCTATCGACACCTATATCTGAAATGCCTATCGACACCTATATCTGAAATGCCTATCGCCACCTATTTTTGAAATGCCTATCGGAAACTACATCTGAAATGCCTATCAGCACCTATATTTGAAATGCCTATCGGCAACCATATCTGGAATGCCTATCGGCACCTATATTTGAAATGCCTATCGGCTTCTATATCTGAAATGCCTATCGGCACCTATTTTTAAAATGCCAATCGGCAACTATATCTGAAATGCCTATCGGCACCTATATCTGAAATGCCTATCGACACCTATATCTGAAATGCCTATCGACACCTATATCTGAAATGCCTATCGACACCTATATCTGAAATGCCTATCGACACCTATTTTTGAAATGCCTATCGAAAACTACATCTGAAATGCCTATCAGCACCTATATTTGAAATGCCTATCGGCAACCATATCTGGAATGCCTATCGGCACCTATATTTGAAATGCCTATCGGCTTCTATATCTGAAATGCCTATCGGCACCTATTTTTAAAATGCCAATCGGCAACTATATCTGAAATGCCTATCGGCACCTATATCTGAAATGCCTATCGACACCTATATCTGAAATGCCTATCGACACCTATATCTGAAATGCCTATCGACACCTATATCTGAAATGCCTATCGACACCTATATCTGAAATGCCTATCGACACCTATATCTGAAATGCCTATCGACACCTATATCTGAAATGCCTATCGACACCTATATCTGAAATGCCTATCGACACCTATTTTTCAAATGCCTATCGGAAACTACATCTGAAATGCCTATCGGCACCTATATTTGAAATGCCTATCCGCTTCTATATCTGAAATGCCTATCGGCACCTATTTTTAAAATGCCAATCGGCAACTATATCTAAAATGCCTATCGGCACCTATATCTGAAATGCCTATCGACACCTATATCTGTAATGCCTATGACACCTATATCTGAAATGCCTATCGACACCTATATCTGAAATGCCTATCAACACCTATATCTGAAATGCCTATCGATACCTATATCTGAAATGCCTATCGACACCTATATCTGAAATGTCTATCGACACCTATATCTGAAATGCCTATCGACACCTATTTTTGAAATGCCTATCGGAAACTACATCTGAAATGCCTATCAGCACCTATATTTGAAATGCCTATCGGCAACCATATCTGGAATGCCTATCGGCACCTATATTTGAAATGCCTATCGGCTTCTATATCTGAAATGCCTATCGGCACCTATTTTCAAATGCCAATCGGCAACTATATCTGAAATGCCTATCGACACCTATATCTGAAATGCCTATCGACACCTATATCTGAAATGCCTATCGACACCTATATTTGAAATGCCTATCGACACCTATATCTGAAATGCCTATCGACACCTATATCTGAAATGCCTATCGACACCTATATCTGAAATGCCTATCGACACCTATATCTGAAATGCCTATCGACACCTATATCTGAAATGCCTATCGAAACCTATTTTTGAAATGCCTATCGGAAACTACATCTGAAATGCCTATCAGCACCTATATTTGAAATGCCAATCGGCAACCATATCTGGAATGCCTATCGGCACCTATATTTGAAATGCCTATCGGCTTCTATATCTGAAATGCCTATCGGCACCTATTTTTAAAATGCCAATCGGCAACTATATCTGAAATGCCTATCGGCACCTATATCTGAAATGCCTATCGACACCTATATCTGAAATGCCTATCGACACCTATATCTGAAATGCCTATCGACACCTATATCTGAAATGCCTATCGACACCTATACCTGAAATGCCTATCGACACCTATATCTGAAATGCCTATCGACACCTATATCTGAAATGCCTATCGACACCTATATCTGAAATGCCTATCGACACCTATATCTGAAATGCCTATCGACACCTATTTTTGAAATGCCTATCGGAAACTACATCTGAAATGCCTATCAGCACCTATATTTGAAATGCCTATCGGCAACCATATCTGGAATGCCTATCGGCACCTATATTTGAAATGCCTATCGGCTTCTATATCTGAAATGCCTATCGGCACCTATTTTTAAAATGCCAATCGGCAACTATATCTGAAATGCCTATCGGCACCTATATCTGAAATGCCTATCGACACCTATATCTGAAATGCCTATCGACACCTATATCTGAAATGCCTATCGACACCTATATCTGAAATGCCTATCGACACCTATATCTGAAATGCCTATCGACACCTATATCTGAAATGCCTATCGACACCTATATCTGAAATGCCTATCGACACCTATATCTGAAATGCCTATCGACACCTATTTTTGAAATGCCTATTGGAAACTACATCTGAAATGCCTATCAGCACCTATATTTGAAATGCCTATCGGCAACCATATCTGGAATGCCTATCGGCACCTATATTTGAAATGCCTATCGGCTTCTATATCTGAAATGCCTATCGGCACCTATTTTTAAAATGCCAATCGGCAACTATATCTGAAATGCCTATCGGCACCTATATCTGAAATGCCTATCGACACCTATATCTGAAATGCCTATCGACACCTATATCTGAAATGCCTATCGACACCTATATCTGAAATGCCTATCGACACCTATATCTGAAATGCCTATCGACACCTATATCTGAAATGCCTATCGACACCTATATCTGAAATGCCTATCGACACCTATATCTGAAATGCCTATCGACACCTATTTTTGAAATGCCTATCGGAAACTACATCTGAAATGCCTATCAGCACCTAAATTTGAAATGCCTTTCGGCAACCATATCTGGAATGCCTACCGGCACCTATATTTGAAATGCCTATCGGCTTCTATATCTGAAATGCCTATCGGCACCTATTTTTAAAATGCTAATCGGCAACTATATCTGAAATGCCTATCGGCACCTATATCTGAAATGCCTATCGACACCTATATCTGAAATGCCTATCGACACCTATATCTGAAATGCCTATCGACACCTATATCTGAAATGCCTATCGACACCTATATCTGAAATGCCTATCGACACCTATATCTGAAATGCCTATCGACACCTATATCTGAAATGCCTATCGACACCTATATCTGAAATGCCTATCGACACCTATATTTGAAATACCTATCGGCTTCTATATCTGAAATGCCTATCGGCACCTATTTTTAAAATGCCAATCGGCAACTATATCTGAAATGCCTATCGGCGCCTATATCTGAAATGCCTATCGGCGCCTATATCTGAAATGCCTTTCGGCACCTATTTTTGTAATGCCTATCTGAAACTACATCTGAAATGCCTATCAGCACCTATATTTGAAATGCCTTTCGGCAATTATATCTGAAATGCCTATCGACACCTATATTTGAAATACCTATCGGCTTCTATATCTGAAATGCCTATCGGCACCTATTTTTAAAATGCCAATTGGCAACTAAATCTGTAATGCCTATCGGCACCTATATCTGAAATGCCTATCGGCACCTATTCTTGAAATGCCTATCGGAAACTACATCTGAAATTCCTATCAGCACCAATATTTAAAATGCCAATCGGCAACCATATCTGAAATGCCAATCGACACCTATATTTGAAATACCTATCGGCTTCTATATCTGAAATGCCTATCAGCACATATTTTTAAAATGCCAATCGGCAACTATATCTGAAATGCCTATCGGCACCTATATCTGAATTGCCTATCGTCACCAATTTTTGAAATGCCTATCGGAAACTACATCTGAAATGCCTATCAGCACCTATATTTGAAATGCCTATCTGCAACCATATCTGGAATGCCTATCGGCACCTATATTTGAAATGCCTATCGGCTTCTATATCTGAAATGCCTATCGGCACCTATTTTTAAAATGCCAATCGGCAACTATATCTGTGTAGCCTATCGACACCTTTATCTGAAATGCCTATCGGCACCTATTTTAAATGCCTATCGGAAACTACATCTGAAATGCCTATCAGCACCAATATTTGAAATGCCTATCGGCAACCATATCTGAAATGCCTACCGACACCTATATTTGAAATACCTATCGGCTTCTATATCTGAAATGCCTATCGGCACCTATATCTGAAATGCCTATCGGCACCTATTTTTGAAATGCCTATCGGAAACAACATCTGAAATGCCTATCAGCACCTATATTTGAAATGCCTATCGGCAACAATATCTCAAATGCCTATCGACACCTATATTTGAAATACCTATCGGCTTCTATATCTGAAATGCCTATCAACACCTATCTTTAAAATGCCAATCGGCAACTATATCTGAAATGCCTATCGGCACCTATATCTGAAATGCCTATCGGCACCAATTTTAGAAATGCCTATCGGAAAATACATCTGGAATGCCTATCATCACCTATATTTGAAATGCCTATCGGCAACCATATCTGGAATGCCTATCGACACCTATATTTGAAATGCCTATCGGCTTCTATATCTGAAATGCCTATCGACACCTATTTTTAAAATGCCAATCGGCAACTATATCTGAAATGCCTATCGGCACCTATATCTGATGGCCTATCGGCACCTATTTTTGAAATGCCTATCGGAAACTACATCTGAAATGCCTATCAGCACCAATATTTGAAATGCCTATCGGCAACCATATCTGGAATGCCTATCGGCACCTATATTTGAAATGCCTATCGGCTTCTATATCTGAAATGCCTATCGGCACCTATTTTTAAAATGCCAATCGGCAACTATATCTGAAATGCCTATCGGCACCTATATCTGAAATGCCTATCGGCACCTATTTTTAAAATGCCAATTGGCAACTATATCTGTAATGCCTATCGGCACCTATATCTGAAATGCCTATCGGCACCTATTTTTGAAATGCCTATCGGAAACTACATCTGAAATGCCTATCAGCACCTATATTTAAAATGCCTATCGGCCACCATATCTGGAATGCCTATCGGCACTTATATTTGAAATGCCTATCGGCTTCTATATCTGAAATGCCTATCAACACCTATTTTTAAAATGCCAATCGGCAACTATATCTGAAATGCCTATCGGCACCTATATCTGAAATGCCTATCGGCACCTATTTTTGAAATGCCTATCGGGAACTACATCTGAAATGGCTATCAGCACCTATATTTGAAATGCCTATCGGCAACCATATCTGAAATGCCTATCGACACCTATATTTAAAATACCTATCGGCTTCTATATCTGAAAAGCCTATCGGCACCTATTTTTAAAATGCCAATCGGTAACTATATCTGAAATGCCTATCGGCACCTATATCTGAAATGCCTATCGGCACCAATTTTTGAAATGCCTATCGGAAACTACATCTGGAATGCCTATCAGCACCTATATTTGAAATGCCTATCGGCAACCATATCTGGAATGCCTATCGGCACCTATATTTGAAATGCCTATCGGCTTCTATATCTGAAATGCCTATAAACATCTATTTTTAAAATGCCAATCGGCAACTATATCTGAAATGCCTATCGGCACCTATATCTGAAATGCCTATCGGCACCTATTTTTGAAATGCCTATCGGAAACTACATCTGAAATGCCTATCAGCACCTATATTTGAAATGCCCATCGGCAACAATATCTGAAATGCCTATCGACACCTATATTTGAGATACCTATCGGCTTCTATATCTGAAATGCCTATCGGCACCTATCTTTAAAATGCCAATCGGCAACTATATCTGAAATGCCTATCGGCACCTATATCTGAAATGCCTATCGGCACCAATTTTTGAAATGCCTATCGGAAACAACATCTGGAATGCCTATCAGCACCTATATTTGAAATGCCTATCGGCAACCATATCTGGAATGCCTATCGGCACCTATATTTAAAATGCCTATCGGCTTCTATATCTGAAATGCCTATCGACACCTATTTTTAAAATGCCAATCGGCAACTATATCTGAAATGCCTATCGGCACATATATCTGAAATGCCTATCGGCACCTATTTTTGAAATGCCTATCGGAAACTACATCTGAAATGCCTATCAGCACCAATATTTGAAATGCCTATCGGCAATTATATCTGAAATGCCTATCGACACCTATATTTGAAATACCTATCGGCTTCTATATCTGAAATGCCTATCGGCACCTATTTTTGAAATGCCCATCGGAAACTACATCGGAAATGCCTATCAGCACCAATATTTGAAATGCCTATCGGCAACCATATCTGAAATGCCTATCGACACCTATATTTGAAATACCTATAGGCTTCTATATCTGAAATGCCTATCGGCACCTATTTTTAAAATGCCAATCGGCAACTATATCTGAAATGTCTATCGGCACCTATATCTGAAATGCCTATCGGCACCAATTTTTGAAATGCCTATCGGAAACAACATCTGAAATGCCTATCAGCACCTATATTTGAAATGCCTATCGGCAACCATATCTGGAATGCCCATCGGCACCTATATTTGAAATGCCTATCGGCTTCTATATCTGAAATGCCTATCGGCACCTATTTTTAAAATGCCAATCGGCAACTATATCTGAAATGCCTATCGGCACCTATATCTAAAATGCCTATCGGCACCTATTTTTGAAATGCCTATCTGAAACTACATCTGAAATGCCTATCAGCACCTATATTTGAAATGCCTATCGGCAATTATATCTGAAATGCCTATCGACACCTATATTTGAAATACCTATCGGCTTCTATATCTGAAATGCCTATCGGCACCTATTTTTAAAATGCCAATTGGCAACTATATCTGTAATGCCTATCGGCACCTATATCTGAAATGCCTATCGGCACCTATTCTTGAAATGCCTATAGGAAACTACATCTGAAATGCCTATCAGCGCCAATATTTGAAATGCCAATCGGCAACCATATCTGAAATGCCAATCGACACCTATATTTGAAATACCTATCAGCTTTTATATCTGAAATGCCTATCAGCACCTATTTTTAAAATGCCAATCGGCAACCATATCTGAAATGCCTATCGGCACCTATATCTGAAATGCCTATCGGCATCAATTTTTGAAATACCTATCGGAAACTACATCTGAAATGCCTATCACCACTTATATTTGAAATGCCTTTTGGCAACCATATCTGGAATGCCTATCGGCACCTATATTTGAAATGCCTATCGGCTTCTATATCTGAAATGCCTATCGGCATCTTTTTTTAAAATGCCAATCGGCAACTATATCTGAAATGCCTATCGGCACCTATATCTGAAATGCCTATCGGCACCTATTTTTGAAATGCCTATCGGAAACTACATCTGAAATGCCTATCGGCACCTATATTTGAAATGCCTATCGGCAACCATATCTGGAATGCCTATCGGCACCTATATTTGAAATGCCTATCGGCTTCTATATCTGAAATGCCTATCGGCACCTATTTTTAAAATGCCAATCGGCAACTATATCTGAAGTGCCTATCGGCACCTATCTCTGAAATGCCTATCGGCACCTTTTTTTAAAATGCCAATCGGCAACTATATCTGAAATGCCTATCGGCACCTATATCTGAAATGCCTATCGGCACCTATTTTTGAAATGCCTATCGGAAACTACATCTGAAGTGCCTATCAGCACCTATATTTGAAATGCCTATCGGCAACAATATCTGAAATGCCTATCAACACCTATATTTGAAATAACTATCGGCTTCTATATCTGAAATGCCTATCGGCACCTATCTTTAAAATGCCAATCGGCAACTATATCTGAAATGCCTATCGGCACCTATATCTGAAATGCCTATCGGCACCAATTTTTGAAATGCCTATCGGAAACTACATCTGAAATTCCTATCAGCACCTATATGTGAAATGCCTATCGGCAATTATATCTGAAATGCCTATCGACACCTATATTTGAAATACCTATCGGCTTCTATACCTGAAAAGCCTATCGGCACCTATTTTTAAAATGCCAATCGGCAACTATATCTGTAATGCCTATAGGCACCTATATCTTAAATGCCCATCGGCATCAATTTTTAAAATGCCTATCGGAAACTACATCTGAAATGCCTATCAGCACCTATATGTGAAATGCCTATCGGCAATTATATCTGAAATGCCTATCGACACCTATATTTGAAATACCTATCGGCTTCTATATCTGAAAAGCCTATCGGCACCTATTTTTAAAATGCCAATCGGCAACTATATCTGTAATGCCTATCGGCACTTTTATCTGAAATGCCTATCGGCACCTATTTTTGAAATGCCTATCGGAAACAACATCTGAAATGCCTATCAGCAGCAATATTTGAAATGCCTATCGGAACCATATCTGAAATGCCTATCGACACCTTTATTTGAAATACCTATCGGCTTCTATATCTGAAATGCCTATCGGCACCTATATCTGAAATGCCTATCGGCACCTATTTTTGAAATGCCTATCGGAAACTACATCTGAAATGGCTATCAGCACCTATATTTGTAATGCCTATCGGCAACCATATCTGAAATGGCCATCGACACCTATATTTGAAATACCTATCGGCTTCTATATCTGAAAAGCCTATCGGCACCTATTTTTAAAATGCCAATCGGTAACTATATCTGAAATGCCTATCGGCACCTATATCTGAAATGCCTATCGGCACCAATTTTTGAAATGCCTATCGGAAACTACATCTGGAACGCCTATCAGCACCTATATTTGAAATGCCTATCGGCAACCATATCTGGAATGCCTATCGGCACCTATATTTGAAATGCCTATCGGCTTCTATATCTGAAATGCCTATCGACACCTATTTTTAAAATGCCAATCGGCAACTATATCTGAAATGCCTATCGGCACCTATATCTGAAATGCCTATCGGCACATATTTTTGAAATGCCTTTGGGAAACTACATCTGAAATACCTATCAGCACCTATATTTGAAATGCCTATCGGCAACCATATCTGAAATGCCTATCGACACCTATATTTGAAATACCTATCGGCTTCTATATCTGAAATGCCTATCGGCACCTATATCTGAAATGCCTATCGGAAACAACATCTGAAATGCCTATCAGCACCTATATTTGAAATGCCTATCGGCAACAATATCTCAAATGCCTATCGACACCTATATTTGAAATACCTATCGGCTTCTATATCTGAAATGCCTATCAACACATATCTTTAAAATGCCAATCGGCAACTATATCTGAAATGCCTATCGGCACCTATATCTGAAATGACTATCGGCACCAATTTTAGAAATGCCTATCGGAAACTACATCTGGAATGCCTATCAGCACCTATATTTGAAATGCCTATCAGCAACCATATCTGGAATGCCTATCGACACCTATATTTGAAATGCCTATCGGCTTCTATATCTGAAATGCCTATCGACACCTATTTTTAAAATGCCAATCGGCAACTATATCTGAAATGCCTATCGGCACCTATATCTGAATTGCCTATCGGCACCTATTTTTGAAATGCCTATCGGAAACTACATCTGAAATGCCTATCAGCACCAATATTTGAAATGCCTATCGGCAACCATATCTGGAATGCCTATCGGCACCTATATTTGAAATGCCTATCGGCTTCTATATCTGAAATGCCTATCGGCACCTATTTTTAAAATGCCAATCGGCAACTATATCTGAAATGCCTATCGGCACCTATATCTGAAATGCCTATCGGCACCTATTTTTAAAATGCCAATTGGCAACTATATCTGTAATGCCTATCGGCACCTATATCTGAAATGCCTATCGGCACCTATTTTTGAAATACCTATCGGAAACTACATCTGAAATGCCTATCAGCACCTATATTTGAAATGCCTATCGGCCACCATATCTGGAATGCCTATCGGCACTTATATTTGAAATGCCTATCGGCTTTTATATCTGAAATGCCTATCAACACCTATTTTTAAAATGCCAATCGGCAACTATATCTGAAATGCCTATCGGCACCTATATCTGAAATGCCTATCGGCACCTATTTTTTAAATGCCTATCGGGAACTACATCTGAAATGGCTATCAGCACCTATATTTAAATGCCTATCGGTAACCATATCTGAAATGCTTATCGACACTTATATTTAAAATACCTATCGGCTTCTATATCTGAAAAGCCTATCGGCACCTATTTTTAAAATGCCAATCGGTAACTATATCTAAAATGCCTATCGGCACCTATATCTGAAATGCCTATCGGCACCTGTTTTTGAAATGCCTATCGGAAACTACATCTGAAATGCCTATCAGCACCAATATTTGAAATGCCTATCGGCAACCATATCTGGAATGCCTATCGGCACCTATATTTGAAATGCCTATCGGCTTCTATATCTGAAATGCCTATCGGCACCTATTTTTAAAATGCCAATCGGCAACTATTATATCTGAAATGCCTATCGGCACCTATATCTGAAATGCCTATCGGCACCTATTTTTAAAATGCCAATTGGCAACTTTATCTGTAATGCCTATCGGCACCTATATCTGAAATGCCTATCGGCACCTATTTTTGAAATGCCTATCGGGAACTACATCTGAAATGGCTATCAGCCCTATATTTAAATGCCTATCGGCAACCATATCTGAAATGCCTATCGACACCTATATTTGAAATACCTATCGGCTTCTATATCTGAAATTTCTATCGGCACCTATTTTTGAAATGCCTATCGGAAACTACATCGGAAATGCCTATCAGCACCAGTATTAAAATGCCTATCGGCAACCATATCTGAAATGCCTATCGACACCTATATTTGAAATACCTATCGGCTTCTATATCTGAAATGCCTATCGGCACCTATTTTTAAAATGCCAATCGGAAACTATATCTGAAATGCCTATCGGCACCTATATCTGAAATGCCTATCGGCACCAATTTTTGAAATGCCTATCGGAAACTACATCTGAAATGCCTATCAGCACCTATATTTGAAATGCCTATCGGTAACCATATCTGGAATGCCTATCGGCACCTATATTTGAAATGCCTATCGGCCTCTATATCTGAAATGCCTATCGGCACCTATTTTTAAAATGCCAATCGGCAACTATATCTGAAATGCCTATCGGCACCTATATCTGAAATGCCTATCGGCACCTATTTTTGAAATGCCTATCTGAAACTACATCTGAAATGCCTATCAGCACCTATATTTGAAATGCCTATCGGCAATTATATCTGAAATGCCTATCGACACCTATATTTGAAATACCTATCTGCTTCTATATCAGAAATGCCTATCGGCACCTATTTTTAAAATGCCAATTGGCAACTATATCTGTAATGCCTATCGGCACCTATATCTGAAATGCCTATCGGCACCTATTCTTGAAATGCCTATCGGAAACTACATCTGAAATGCTAATCAGCACCAATATTTGAAATGCCAATCGGCAACCATATCTGAAATGCCAATCGACACCTATATTTGAAATACCTATCGGCTTCTATAACTGAAATGCCTATCAGCACCTATTTTTAAAATGCCAATCGGCAACTATATCTGAAATGCCTATCGGCACCTATATCTGAAATGCCTATCGGCACCAATTTTTGAAATGCCTATCGGAAACTACATCTGAAATGCCTAACACCACCTATATTTGAAATGCCTTTTGGCAACCATATCTGGAATGCCTATCGGCACCTATATTTGAAATGCCTATCGGCTTCTATATCTGAAATGCCTATCGGCACCTTTTTTTAAAATGCCAATCGGCAACTATATCTGAAATGCCTATCGGCACCTATATCTGAAATGCCTATCGGCACCTATTTTTGAAATGCCTATCGGAAACTACATCTGAAATGCCTATCAGCACCTATATTTGAAATGCCTATCGGCAACCATATCTGGAATGCCTATCGGCACCTATATTTGAAATGCCTCTCGGCTTCTATATCTGAAATGCCTATCGGCACCTATTTTTAAAATGCCAATCGGCAACTATATCTGAAGTGCCTATCGTCACCTATCTCTGAAATGCCTATCGGCACCTATTTTTGAAATGCCTATCGAAAACTACATCTAAAATGCCTATCAGCACCTATATTTGAAATGCCTATCGACAACCACATCAGAAATGCCTATTGGCACCTATATCTGAAATGCCTTTCGGCATTTATATCTGAAATGCCTATCGACACCTATATTTGAAATGCCTATCGGCACCTATATTTTAAATGCCTGTCGGCAACTATATCTGATATGCCTATCGGCACCTATATCTGAAATGCCTATCGGCACCTATTTTTGAAATGCCTATCGGAAACTACATCTAAAATGCCCATCGGCACCTATTTTTAAAATGCCAATCGGCAACTATATCTGAAATGCCTATCGGCACCTATATCTGAAATGCCTATCGGCACCTATTTTTGAAATGCCTATCGGAAACTACATCTGAAATGCCTATCAGCACGTATATTTGAAATGCCTATCGGCAACCATATCTGAAATGCCTATCGACACCTATATTTGAAATACCTATCGGCTTCTATATCTGAAATGCCTATCGGCACCTATTTTTAAAATGCCAATCGGCGACTATATCTGAAATGCCTATCGGCACCTATATCTGAAATGCCTATCGGCACCTATTTTTGAAATGCCTATCGGAAACTACATCTGAAATGCCTATCAGCACCTATATTTGAAATGCCTATCGGCAACAATATCTGAAATGCCTATCGACACCTATATTTGAAATACCTATCGGCTTCTATATCTGAAATGCTTATCGGCACCTATCTTTAAAATGCCAATCGGCAACTATATCTGAAACGCCTATCGGCACCTATATCTGAAATGCCTATCGGCACCAATTTTTGAAATGCCTATCGGAAACTACATCTGAAATGCCTATCAGCACTTATATTTGAAATGCCTATCGGCAACCATATCTGGAATGCCTATCGGCACCTATATTTGAAATGAATATCGGCTTCTATATCTGAAATGCCTATCGGCACCTATTTTTAAAATGCCAATCGGCAACGATATCTGAAATGCCTATCGGCACCTATATCTGAAATGCCTATCGGCACCTATTTTTGAAATGCCTTTCGGAAACTACATCTGAAATGCCTATCTGCTCCTATATTTGAAATGCCTATCAGCAACCATATCTGGAATGCCTATCGGCACCTATATTTGAAATGCCTATCGGCTTCTATACCTGAAATGCCTATCAACACCTATTTTTAAAATGCTAATCGGCAACTATATCTGAAATGCCTATCGGCACCTATATCTGAAATGCCTTTTGGCACCTATTTTTGAAATGCCTATCGGAAACTACATCTGAAATGCCTATCAGCACCTATATTTGAAATGCCTATCGGCCACCATATCTGGAATGCTTATCGGCACTTATATTTGAAATGCCTATCGGCTTCTATATCTGAAATGCCTATCAACACCTATTTTTAAAATGCTAATCGGTAACTATATCTGAAATGCCTATCGGCACCTATATCTGAAATGCCTATCGGCACCTATTTTTGAAATGCCTATCGGGAACTACATCTGAAATGGCTATCAGCACCTATATTTGAAATGCCTATCGGCAACCATATCTGAAATGCCTATCGACACCTATATTTAAAATACCTATCGGCTTCTATATCTGAAAAGCCTATCGGCACCTATTTTTAAAATGCTAATCGGTAACTATATCTAAAATGCCTATCGGCACCTATATCTGAAATGCCTATCGGCACCAATTTTTGAAATGCCTATCGGAAACTACATCTGGAATGCCTATCAGCACCTATATTTGAAATGCCTATCGGCAACCATATCTGAAATGCCTATCGGCACCTTTATTTGAAATGCCTATCGGCTTCTATATCTGAAATGCCTATTGACACCTATTTTTAAAATGCCAATCGGCAACTATATCTGAAATGCCTATCGGCACCTATATCTGAAATGCCTATCGGCACCTATTTTTGAAATGCCTATCGGAAACTACATCTGAAATGCCTATCAGCACCTATATTTGAAATGCCTATCGGCAACAATGCCTGAAATGCCTATCGACACCTATATTTGAAATAACTATCGGCTTCTATATCTGAAATGCCTATCGGCACCTATCTTTAAAATGCCAATCGGCAACTATATCTGAAATGCCTATCGGCACCTATATCTGAAATGCCTATCGGCACCAATTTTTGAAATGCCTATCGGAAACTACATCTGGAATGCCTATCAGCACCTATATTTGACATGCCTATCGGCAACCATATCTGGAATGCCTTATCGGCACCTATATTTAAAATGCCTATTGGCTTCTATATCTGAAATGCCTATCGACACCTATTTTTAAAATGCTAATCGGCAACTATATCTGAAATGCCTATCGGCACATATATCTGAAATGCTTATCGGCACCTATTTTTAAAAGCCTATTGGAAACTACATCTGAAATGCCTATCAGCACCTATATTTGAAATGCCTATCGGCAATTATATCTGAAATGCCTATCGACACCTATATTTGAAATACCTATCGGCTACTATATCTGAAATGCCTATCGGCACCTATTTTTGAAATGCCTATCGGAAACTACATCGGAAATGCCTATCAGCACCAATATTTGAAATGCCTATCGGCTTCTATATCTGAAATGCCTATCGGCACCTATTTTTAAAATGCAAATTGGCAACTATATCTGAAATGCCTATCGGCACCTATATCTGAAATGCCTATCGGCACCTATTTTTGAAATGCCTATCGAAAACAACATCTGAAATGCCTATCAGCACTTATATTTGAAATGCCTTTCGGCAACCACATCAGAAATGCCTGTCGGCACCTATATCTGAAATGCCTTTCGGCATTTATATCTGAAATGCCTATCGACACCTATATTTGAAATGCCTATCGGCACCTATATTTTAAATGCCTATCGGCAACTATATCTGATATGCCTATCGGCACCTATATCTGAAATGCCTATCGGCACCTATTTCTGAAATGCCTATCGGAAACTACATCTAAAATGCTTATCGGCACCTATTTTTAAAATGCCAATCGGCAACTATATCTGAAATGCCTATCGGCACCTATTTTTGAAATGCCTATCGGAAACTACATCTGAAATGCCTATCAGAACCTATATTTAAAATGCCTATCGGCAACAATATCTGAAATGCCTATCGACACCTATATTTGAAATACCTATCGGCTTCTATATCTGAAATGCCTATCGGCACCTATCTTTAAAATGCCAATCGGCAACTATATCTGAAACGCCTATGGGCACCTATATCTGAAATGCCTATCGGAACCAATTTTTGAAATGCCTATCAGAAACTACATCTGAAATGCCTATCAGCACTTATATTTGAAATGCCTATCGGCAACCATATCTGGAATGCCTATCGGCACCTATATTTGAAATGAATATCGGCTTCTATATCTGAAATGCCTATCGGCACCTATTTTTAAAATGCCAATCGGCAACGATATCTGAAATGCCTATCGGCACCTATATCTGAAATGCCTATCGGCACCTATTTTTGAGATGCCTTTCGGAAACTACATCTGAAATGCCTATCTGCTCCTATATTTGAAATGCCTATCGTCAACCATATCTGGAATGCCTATCGGCACCTATATTTGAAATGCCTATCGGCTTTTTTATCTGAAATGCCTATCGGCACCTATTTTTAAAATGCCAATTGGCAAATATATCTGAAATGCCTATCGGCACCTATATCTAAAATGCCTTTTGGCACCTATTTTTGAAATGCCTATCGGAAACTACATCTGAAATGCCTATCAGCACCCATATATTTAAAATGCCTATCGGCCACCATATCTGGAATGCCTATCGGCACTTATATTTGAAATGCCTATCGGCTTCTATATCTGAAATGCCTATCAACACCTATTTTTAAAATGCTAATCGGCAACTATATCTGAAATGCCTATCGGCACCTATATCTGAAATGCCTATCGGCACCTATTTTTGAAATGCCTATCGGGAACTACATCTGAAATGGCTATCAGCACCTATATTTGAAATGCCTATCGGCAACCATATCTGAAATGCTTATCGACACCTATATTTAAAATACCTATCGGCTTCTATATCTGAAAAGCCTATCGTCACCTATTTTTAAAATGCCAATCGGCAACTATATCTGAAATGCCTATCAGCACCTATATCTAAAATGCCTATCGGCACCTATTTTTGATATGCCTATCGGAAACTACATCTGAAATGCCTATCAGCACCTATATTTGAAATGCCTATCGGCAACAATATCTGAAATGCCTATCGACACCTATATTTGAAATACCTATCGGCTTCTATATCTGAAATGCCTATCGGCACCTATCTTTAAAACGCCAATCGGCAACTATATCTGAAATGCCTATCGGCACCTATATCTGAAATGCCTATCGGCACCAATTTTTGAAGTGCCTATCGGAAACTACATCTGGAATGCCTATCAGCAACTATATTTGAAATGCCTATCGGCAACCATATCTGGAATGCCTATCGGCACCTATATTTAAAATGCCTATCGGCTTCTATATCTGAAATGCCTATCGGCACCAATTTTTGAAATGCCTATCGGAAACTACATCTGGAATGCCTATCAGCACCTATATTTGAAATGCCTATCGGCAACCATATCTGGAATGCCTATCGGCACCTATATTTAAAATGCCTATCGGCTTCTATATCTGAAATGCCTATCGACACCTATTTTTAAAATGCCAATCGGCAACTATATCTGAAATGCCTATCGGCACATATATCTGAAATGCTTATCGGCACCTATTTTAAAAATGCCTATCGGAAACTACGTCTGAAATGCCTATCAGCACCTATATAGAAATGCCTATCGGCAATTATATCTGAAATGCCTATCGACACCTATATTTGAAATACCTATCGGCTTCTATATCTGAAATGCTCTATTGGCACCTATTTTTGAAATGCCTATCGGAAACTACATCGGAAATGCCTATCAGCACCAATATTTGAAATGCCTATCGGCTTCTATATCTGAAATGCCTATCGGCACCTATTTTTAAAATGCCAATCGGCAACTATATCTGAAATGCCTATCGGCACCTATATCTGAAATGCCTATCGGCACCTATTTTTGAAATGCCTATCGACAACTACATCTGAAATGCCTATCAGCACTTATATTTGAAATGCCTTTCGGCAACCACATCAGAAATGCCTGTCGGCACCTATATCTGAAATGCCTTTCGGCATTTATATCTGAAATGCCTATCGACACCTATATTTGAAATGCCTATCGGCAACCATATCTGGAATGCCAATCGGCACCTATATTTGAAATGCCTATCGGCTTCTATATCTGAAATGCCTATCGGCACCTATTTTTAAAATGCCAATTGGCAAATATATCTGAAATGCCTATCGGCACCTATATCTAAAATGCCTTTTGGCACCTATTTTTGAAATGCCTATCGGAAACTAAATCTGAAATGCCTATCAGCACCTATATTTGAAATGCCTATCGGCAACCATATCTGAAATGCCTATCGACACCTATATTTGAAATACCTATCGGCTTCTATATCTGAAATGCCTATCGGCACCTATTTTTAAAATGCCAATCGGCAAGTATATCTGAAATGCCTATCGGCACCTATATCTGAAATGCCTATCGGCACCTATATCTGAAATGCCTATCGGCACCAATTTTTGAAAAGCCTATCGGAAACGACATCTGAAATGCCTATCAGCACCTATATTTGAAATGCCTATCGGCAACCATATCTGGAATGCTTATCGGCACCTATATTTAAAATGCCTATCGGCTTCTATATCTGAAATGCCTATCGGCACCTATTTTTAAAATGCCAATCGGCAACTATATCTGAAATGCCTATCGGCACCTATATCTGAAATGCCTATAGGCACCTATTTTTGAAATGCCTATCGGAAACTACATCTGAAATGCCTATCAGCACCTATATTTGAAATGCCTATCGGCAACCATATCTGGAATGCCTATCGGCACCTATATTTGAAATGCCTATCGGCTTCTATATCTGAAATGCCTATCGGCACCTATTTTTAAAATGCCAATCGGCAACTATATCTGAAATGCCTATCGGCACCTATATCTGAAATGCCTATCGCCCCCTATTTTTGAAATGCCTATCGGAAACTACATCTGAAATGCCTATCAGCACCTATATTTGAAATGCCTATCGGCAACCATATCTGGAATGCCTATCGGCACCTATATTTGAAATGCCTATCGGCTTCTATATCTGAAATGCCTATCGGCACCAATTTTTAAAATGCCAATCGGCAACTATATCTGTAATGCCTATCGGCACCTATATCTGAAATGCCTATCGGCACCTATTTTTGAAATGTCTATCGGAAACTACATCTGAAATGCCTATCAGCACCAATATTTGAAATGCCTATCGGCAACTATATCTGAAATGCCTATCGACACCTATATTTGAAATACCTATCGGCTTCTATATCTGAAATGCCTATCGGCACCTATTTTTAAAATGTCAATCGGCGACTATATCTGAAATGCCTATCGGCACCTATATCTGAAATGCCTATCGGCACCTATATCTGAAATGCCTA
Source organism: Venustoraphidia nigricollis (assembly GCA_034508555.1). NCBI lineage: Eukaryota > Metazoa > Arthropoda > Insecta > Raphidioptera > Raphidiidae > Venustoraphidia > Venustoraphidia nigricollis. Next base: position 30,181 of record JAVRKA010000238.1, read on the forward strand.
TCGGCACCTATTTTTGAAATGCCTATCCGAAACTACATCTGAAATGCCTATCAGCACCTTTATTTGAAATGCCTATCGACACCTATATTTGAAATACCTATCGGCTTCTATATCTGAAATGCCTATCGGCACCTATCTTTAAAATGCCAATCGGCAACTATATCTGAAATGCCTATCGGCACCTATATCTGAAATGCCTATCGGCACAAATTTTTTAAATGCCTATCGGAAACTACATCTGGAATGCCTATCAGCACCTATATTTAAAATGCCTATCGGCAACCATATCTGGAATGCCTATCGGCACCTATATCTGAAATGCCTATCGGCACCAATTTTTTAAATGCCTATCGGAAACTACATCTGGAATGCCTATCATCACCAATATTTGAAATGCCTACCGGCAACCATATCTGAAATGCCTATCGACACCTATATTTGAAATACCTATCGGCTTCTATATCTGAAATGCCTATCGGCACCTATTTTTAAAATGCCAATCGGCAACTATATCTGAAATGCCTATCGGCACCAATTTTTTAAATGCTTATCGGAAACTACATCTGGAATGCCTATCAGCACCTATATTTGAAATGCCTATCGGCAACAATATCTGAAATGCCTATCGACACCTATATTTGAAATACATATCGGTTTCTATATCTAAAATGCCTATCGGCACCTATTTTTAAAATGCCAATCGGCAACTATATCTGTAATGCCTATCGGCACCTATATCTGAAATGCCTATCGGCACCTATTTTTGAAATGCCTATCGGAAACTACATCTGAAATGCCTATCATCACCAATATTTGAAATGCCTACCGGCAACCATATCTGAAATGCCTATCGACACCTATATTTGAAATACCTATCGGCTTCTATATCTGAAATGCCTATCGGCACCTATTTTTAAAATGCCAATCGGCAACTATATCTGAAATGCCTATCGGCACCTATATCTGAAATGCCTATCGGCAACAATTTTTGAAATGCCTATCGGAAACTACATCTGAAATGCCTATCAGCACCTCTATTTGAAACGCCTATCGGCAACCATATCTGGAAAGCCTATCGGCACCTATATTTGAAATGCCTATCGGCTTCTATATCTGAAATGCCTATCGGCACCTATTTTTAAAATGCCAATCGGCAACTATATCTGAAGTGCCTATCGGCACCTATATCTGAAATGCCTATCGGCACCTATTTTTGAAATGCCTATCGAAAACTACATCTAAATGCCTATCAGCACCTATATTTGAAAAGCCTATCGGCAACCACATCAGAAATGCCTGTCGGCACCTATATCTGAAATGCCTTTCGGCATTTATATCTGAAATGCCTATCGACACCTATATTTGAAATGCCTATCGGCACCTATATTTTAAATGCCTATCGGCAACTATATCTGATATGCCTATCTGCACCTATATCTGAAATGCCCATCGGCACCTATTTTTGAAATGCCTATCGGAAACTACATCTGAAATGCCTATCAGCACGTATATTTGAATTGCCTATCGGCAACCATATCTAAAAATGCCTATCGACACCTATATTTGAAATACCTATCGGCTTCTATATCTGAAATGCCTATCGGCACCTATTTTTAAAATGCCAATCGGCGACTATATCTGAAATGCCTATCGGCACCTATATCTGAAATGCCTACCGGCACCAATTTTTGAAATGCCTATCGGAAACTACATCTGACATGCCTATCAGCAACTATATTTGAAATGTCTATCGGCAACCATATCTGGAATGCCTATCGGCTCCTATATTTGAAATGCCTATCGGCTTCTATATCTGAAATGCCTATCGACACCTATTTTTAAAATGCCAATTGGCAACTATATCTGAAATGCCTATCGGCACCTATATCTGAAATGCCTATCGGTACCTATTTTTTAAATGCCTATCGGAAACTACATCTGAAATGCCTATCAGCACTTATATTTGAAATGTCTATCGGCAACCATATCTGGAATGCCTATCGGCACCTATATTTGAAATGCCTATCGGCTTCTATATCTGAAATGCCTATCGGCAGCTATTTTTAAAATGCCAATTGGTAACTATATCTGAAATGCCTATCGACACCTATATCTGAAATGCCTATCGGCACTTATTTTTGAAATGCCTATCGGAAACTACATCTGAAATGCCTATCAGCACCTATATCTGAAATGCATATCGGCAACCATATCTGAAATGCCTATCGGCACCTATTTTTGAAATGCCTATCGGAAACTACATCTGAAATGCCTATCAGCACCTATATTTGAAATGCCTATCGGCAACAATATCTGAAATGCCTATCGACAATTATATTTAAAATACCTATCAGCTTCTATATCTGAAATGCCTATCGGCACCTATATCTGAAATGCCTATCGGCACCTATTTTTGAAATGCCTATCGGAAAATACATCTGAAATGCCTATCAGCACCTATATTTGAAATGCCTATCGGCAACCATATCTGAATTGCCTATCGACACCTATATTTGAAATACCTATCGGCTTCTATATCTGAAATGCCTATCTGCACCTATTTTTAAAATGCCAATCGGCAACTATATCTGAAATGCCTATCGGCACCTATATCTGAAATGTCTATCGGCACCAATTTTTGAAATGCCTATCGGAAACTACATCTGGAATGCCTATCAGCACCTATATTTGAAATGCCTATCGGCAACCATATCTGGAATGCCAATCGGCACCTATATTTAAAATGCCTATCGGCTTCTATATCTGAAATGCCTATCGACACCTATTTTTAAAATGCCAATCGGCAACTATATCTGAAATGCCTATTGGCACATATATCTGAAATGCCTATCGGCACCTATTTTTGAAATGCCTATCGGAAACTACATCTGAAATGCCTATCAGCACCTATATTTGAAATGCCTATCGGCAAATATATCTGAAATGCCTATCGACACCTATATTTGAAATACCTATCGGCTTCCATATCTGAAATGCCTATCGGCACCTATTTTTGAAATGCCTATCGGAAACTACATCGGAAATGCCTATCAGCACCAATATTTGAAATGCCTAACGACCACCATATCTGAAATGCCTATCGACACCTATATTTGAAATACCTATCGGCTTCTATATCTGAAATGCCTATCGGCACCTATTTTTAAAATGCCAATCGGCAACTATATCTGAAATGCCTATCGGCACCTATATCTGAAATGCCTATCGGCACCAATTTTTGAAATGCCTATCGGAAACTACATCTGAAATGCCTATCAGCTCCTATATTTGAAATGCCTATCGGCAACCACATCAGAAATGCCTGTCGGCACCTATATCTGAAATGCCTTTCGGCATTTATATCTGAAATGCCTATCGACACCTATATTTGAAATGCCTATCGGCACCTATATTTGAAATGCCTATCGGCACCAATTTTTGAAATGCCTATCGGAAACTACATCTGACATGCCTATCAGCAACTATATTTGAAATGCCTATCGGCAACCATATCTGGAATGCCTATCGGCACCTATATTTGAAATGCCTATCGGCTTCTATATCTGAAATGCCTATCGACACCTATTTTTAAAATGCCAATTGGCAACTATATCTGAAATGCCTATCGGCACCTATATCTGAAATGCCTATCGGTACCTATTTTTGAAATGCCTATCGGAAACTACATCTAAAATGCCTATCAGCACGTATATTTGGAATGCCTATCGGCAACCATATCTGAAATGCCTATCGACACCTATATTTGAAATACCTATCGGCTTCTATATCTGAAATGCCTATCGGCACCTATTTTTAAAATGCCAATCGGCGACTATATCTGAAATGCCTATCGGCACATATATCTGAAATGCCTATCGGCTTCAATTTTTGAAATGCCTATCGGAAACTACATCTGACATGCCTATCAGCAACTATATTTGAAATGCCTATCGGCAACCATATCTGTAATGCCTATCGGCACCTATATTTGAAATGCCTATCGGCTTCTATATCTGAAATGCCTATCGACACCTATTTTTAAAATGCCAATCGGCAACTATATCTGAAATGCCTATTGGCACCTATATCTGAAATGTCTATCGGCACCTATTTTTGAAATGCCTATCTGAAACTACATCTGAAATGCCTATCAGCACCTATATTTGAAATGCCTTTCGGCAATTATATCTGAAATGCCTATCGACACCTATATTTGAAATACCTATCGGCTTCTACATCTGAAATGCCTATCAGCACTTATATTTGAAATGTCTATCGGCAACCATATCTGGAATGCCTATCGGCACCTATTTTTAAAATGCCAATTGGCAACTATATCTGTAATGCCTATCGGCACCTATATCTGAAATGCCTATCGGCACCTATTCTTGAAATGCCTATCGGAAACTACATCTGAAATGCCTATCAGCACCAATATTTGAAATGCCAATCGGCAACCATATCTGAAATGCCATTCGACACCTATATTTGAAATACCTATCGGCTTCTATAACTGAAATGCCTATCAGCACCTATTTTTAAAATGCCAATCGGCAACTATATCTGAAATGCCTATCGGCACCTATATCTGAAATGCCTATCGGCACCAATTTTTGAAATGCCTATCGGAAACTACATCTGAAATGCCTAACACCACCTATATTTGAAATGCCTTTTGGCAACCATATCTGGAATGCCTATCGGCACCTATATTTGAAATGCCTATCGGCTTCTATATCTGAAATGCCTATCGGCACCTTTTTTTAAAATGCCAATCGGCAACTATATCTGAAATGCCTATCGGCACCTATATCTGAAATGCCTATCGGCACCTATTTTTGAAATGCCTATCGGAAACTACATCTGAAATGCCTATCAGCACCTATATTTGAAATGCCTATCGGCAACCATATCTGGAATGCCTATCGGCACCTATATTTGAAATGCCTCTCGGCTTCTATATCTGAAATGCCTATCGGCACCTATTTTTAAAATGCCAATCGGCAACTATATCTGAAGTGCCTATCGTCACCCATCTCTGAAATGCCTATCGGCACCTATTTTTGAAATGCCTATCGAAAACTACATCTAAAATGCCTATCAGCACCTATATTTGAAATGCCTATCGACAACCACATCAGAAATGCCTATTGGCACCTATATCTGAAATGCCTTTCGGCATTTATATCTGAAATGCCTATTGACACCTATATTTGAAATGCCTATCGGCACCTATATTTTAAATGCCTGTCGGCAACTATATCTGATATGCCTATCGGCACCTATATCTGAAATGCCTATCGGCACCTATTTTTGAAATGCCTATCGGAAACTACATCTAAAATGCCCATCGGCACCTATTTTTAAAATGCCAATCGGCAACTATATCTGAAATGCCTATCGGCACCTATATCTAAAATGCCTATCGGCACCTATTTTTGAAATGCCTATCGGAAACTACATCTGAAATGCCTATCAGCACGTATATTTGAAATGCCTATCGGCAACCATATCTGAAATGCCTATCGACACCTATATTTGAAATACCTATCGGCTTCTATATCTGAAATGCCTATCGGCACCTATTTTTAAAATGCCAATCGGCGACTATATCTGAAATGCCTATCGGCACCTATATCTGAAATGCCTATCGGCACCTATTTTTGAAATGCCTATCGGAAACTACATCTGAAATGCCTATCAGCACCTATATTTGAAATGCCTATCGGCAACAATATCTGAAATGCCTATCGACACCTATATTTGAAATACCTATCGGCTTCTATATCTGAAATGCTTATCGGCACCTATCTTTAAAATGCCAATCGGCAACTATATCTGAAACGCCTATCGGCACCTATATCTGAAATGCCTATCGGCACCAATTTTTGAAATGCCTATCGGAAACTACATCTGAAATGCCTATCAGCACTTATATTTGAAATGCCTATCGGCAACCATATCTGGAATGCCTATCGGCACCTATATTTGAAATGAATATCGGCTTCTATATCTGAAATGCCTATCGGCACCTATTTTTAAAATGCCAATCGGCAACGATATCTGAAATGCCTATCGGCACCTATATCTGAAATGCCTATCGGCACCTATTTTTGAAATGCCTTTCGGAAACTACATCTGAAATGCCTATCTGCTCCTATATTTGAAATGCCTATCAGCAACCATATCTGGAATGCCTATCGGCACCTATATTTGAAATGCCTATCGGCTTCTATACCTGAAATGCCTATCAACACCTATTTTTAAAATGCTAATCGGCAACTATATCTGAAATGCCTATCGGCACCTATATCTGAAATGCCTTTTGGCACCTATTTTTGAAATGCCTATCGGAAACTACATCTGAAATGCCTATCAGCACCTATATTTGAAATGCCTATCGGCCACCATATCTGGAATGCTTATCGGCACTTATATTTGAAATGCCTATCGGCTTCTATATCTGAAATGCCTATCAACACCTATTTTTAAAATGCTAATCGGTAACTATATCTGAAATGCCTATCGGCACCTATATCTGAAATGCCTATCGGCACCTATTTTTGAAATGCCTATCGGGAACTACATCTGAAATGGCTATCAGCACCTATATTTGAAATGCCTATCGGCAACCATATCTGAAATGCCTATCGACACCTATATTTAAAATACCTATCGGCTTCTATATCTGAAAAGCCTATCGGCACCTATTTTTAAAATGCTAATCGGTAACTATATCTAAAATGCCTATCGGCACCTATATCTGAAATGCCTATCGGCACCAATTTTTGAAATGCCTATCGGAAACTACATCTGGAATGCCTATCAGCACCTATATTTGAAATGCCTATCGGCAACCATATCTGAAATGCCTATCGGCACCTTTATTTGAAATGCCTATCGGCTTCTATATCTGAAATGCCTATTGACACCTATTTTTAAAATGCCAATCGGCAACTATATCTGAAATGCCTATCGGCACCTATATCTGAAATGCCTATCGGCACCTATTTTTGAAATGCCTATCGGAAACTACATCTGAAATGCCTATCAGCACCTATATTTGAAATGCCTATCGGCAACAATGCCTGAAATGCCTATCGACACCTATATTTGAAATAACTATCGGCTTCTATATCTGAAATGCCTATCGGCACCTATCTTTAAAATGCCAATCGGCAACTATATCTGAAATGCCTATCGGCACCTATATCTGAAATGCCTATCGGCACCAATTTTTGAAATGCCTATCGGAAACTACATCTGGAATGCCTATCAGCACCTATATTTGACATGCCTATCGGCAACCATATCTGGAATGCCTTATCGGCACCTATATTTAAAATGCCTATTGGCTTCTATATCTGAAATGCCTATCGACACCTATTTTTAAAATGCTAATCGGCAACTATATCTGAAATGCCTATCGGCACATATATCTGAAATGCTTATCGGCACCTATTTTTAAAAGCCTATTGGAAACTACATCTGAAATGCCTATCAGCACCTATATTTGAAATGCCTATCGGCAATTATATCTGAAATGCCTATCGACACCTATATTTGAAATACCTATCGGCTACTATATCTGAAATGCCTATCGGCACCTATTTTTGAAATGCCTATCGGAAACTACATCGGAAATGCCTATCAGCACCAATATTTGAAATGCCTATCGGCTTCTATATCTGAAATGCCTATCGGCACCTATTTTTAAAATGCAAATTGGCAACTATATCTGAAATGCCTATCGGCACCTATATCTGAAATGCCTATCGGCACCTATTTTTGAAATGCCTATCGAAAACTACATCTGAAATGCCTATCAGCACTTATATTTGAAATGCCTTTCGGCAACCACATCAGAAATGCCTGTCGGCACCTATATCTGAAATGCCTTTCGGCATTTATATCTGAAATGCCTATCGACACCTATATTTGAAATGCCTATCGGCACCTATATTTTAAATGCCTATCGGCAACTATATCTGATATGCCTATCGGCACCTATATCTGAAATGCCTATCGGCACCTATTTCTGAAATGCCTATCGGAAACTACATCTAAAATGCCTATCGGCACCTATTTTTAAAATGCCAATCGGCAACTATATCTGAAATGCCTATCGGCACCTATTTTTGAAATGCCTATCGGAAACTACATCTGAAATGCCTATCAGAACCTATATTTAAAATGCCTATCGGCAACAATATCTGAAATGCCTATCGACACCTATATTTGAAATACCTATCGGCTTCTATATCTGAAATGCCTATCGGCACCTATCTTTAAAATGCCAATCGGCAACTATATCTGAAACGCCTATGGGCACCTATATCTGAAATGCCTATCGGAACCAATTTTTGAAATGCCTATCAGAAACTACATCTGAAATGCCTATCAGCACTTATATTTGAAATGCCTATCGGCAACCATATCTGGAATGCCTATCGGCACCTATATTTGAAATGAATATCGGCTTCTATATCTGAAATGCCTATCGGCACTTATTTTTAAAATGCCAATCGGCAACGATATCTGAAATGCCTATCGGCACCTATATCTGAAATGCCTATCGGCACCTATTTTTGAGATGCCTTTCGGAAACTACATCTGAAATGCCTATCTGCTCCTATATTTGAAATGCCTATCGTCAACCATATCTGGAATGCCTATCGGCACCTATATTTGAAATGCCTATCGGCTTTTTTATCTGAAATGCCTATCGGCACCTATTTTTAAAATGCCAATTGGCAAATATATCTGAAATGCCTATCGGCACCTATATCTAAAATGCCTTTTGGCACCTATTTTTGAAATGCCTATCGGAAACTACATCTGAAATGCCTATCAGCACCCATATATTTGAAATGCCTATCGGCCACCATATCTGGAATGCCTATCGGCACTTATATTTGAAATGCCTATCGGCTTCTATATCTGAAATGCCTATCAACACCTATTTTTAAAATGCTAATCGGCAACTATATCTGAAATGCCTATCGGCACCTATATCTGAAATGCCTATCGGCACCTATTTTTGAAATGCCTATCGGGAACTACATCTGAAATGGCTATCAGCACCTATATTTGAAATGCCTATCGGCAACCATATCTGAAATGCTTATCGACACCTATATTTAAAATACCTATCGGCTTCTATATCTGAAAAGCCTATCGTCACCTATTTTTAAAATGCCAATCGGCAACTATATCTGAAATGCCTATCAGCACCTATATCTGAAATGCCTATCGGCACCTATTTTTGATATGCCTATCGTAAACTACATCTGAAATGCCTATCAGCACCTATATTTGAAATGCCTATCGGCAACAATATCTGACATGCCTATCGACACCTATATTTGAAATACCTATCGGCTTCTATATCTGAAATGCCTATCGGCACCTATCTTTAAAACGCCAATCGGCAACTATATCTGAAATGCCTATCGGCACCTATATCTGAAATGCCTATCGGCACCAATTTTTGAAGTGCCTATCGGAAACTACATCTGGAATGCCTATCAGCAACTATATTTGAAATGCCTATCGGCAACCATATCTGGAATGCCTATCGGCACCTATATTTAAAATGCCTATCGGCTTCTATATCTGAAATGCCTATCGGCACCAATTTTTGAAATGCCTATCGGAAACTACATCTGGAATGCCTATCAGCACCTATATTTGAAATGCCTATCGGCAACCATATCTGGAATGCCTATCGGCACCTATATTTAAAATGCCTATCGGCTTCTATATCTGAAATGCCTATCGACACCTATTTTTAAAATGCCAATCGGCAACTATATCTGAAATGCCTATCGGCACATATATCTGAAATGCTTATCGGCACCTATTTTTAAAATGCCTATCGGAAACTACGTCTGAAATGCCTATCAGCACCTATATAGAAATGCCTATCGGCAATTATATCTGAAATGCCTATCGACACCTATATTTGAAATACCTATCGGCTTCTATATCTGAAATGCTCTATTGGCACCTATTTTTGAAATGCCTATCGGAAACTACATCGGAAATGCCTATCAGCACCAATATTTGAAATGCCTATCGGCTTCTATATCTGAAATGCCTATCGGCACCTATTTTTAAAATGCCAATCGGCAACTATATCTGAAATGCCTATCGGCACCTATATCTGAAATGCCTATCGGCACCTATTTTTGAAATGCCTATCGAAAACTACATCTGAAATGCCTATCAGCACTTATATTTGAAATGCCTTTCGGCAACCACATCAGAAATGCCTGTCGGCACCTATATCTGAAATGCCTTTCGGCATTTATATCTGAAATGCCTATCGACACCTATATTTGAAATGCCTATCGGCAACCATATCTGGAATGCCAATCGGCACCTATATTTGAAATGCCTATCGGCTTCTATATCTGAAATGCCTATCGGCACCTATTTTTAAAATGCCAATTGGCAAATATATCTGAAATGCCTATCGGCACCTATATCTAAAATGCCTTTTGGCACCTATTTTTGAAATGCCTATCGGAAACTAAATCTGAAATGCCTATCAGCACCTATATTTGAAATGCCTATCGGCAACCATATCTGAAATGCCTATCGACACCTATATTTGAAATACCTATCGGCTTCTATATCTGAAATGCCTATCGGCACCTATTTTTAAAATGCCAATCGGCAAGTATATCTGAAATGCCTATCGGCACCTATATCTGAAATGCCTATCGGCACCTATATCTGAAATGCCTATCGGCACCTATATCTGAAATGCCTATCGGCACCAATTTTTGAAAAGCCTATCGGAAACGACATCTGAAATGCCTATCAGCACCTATATTTGAAATGCCTATCGGCAACCATATCTGGAATGCTTATCGGCACCTATATTTAAAATGCCTATCGGCTTCTATATCTGAAATGCCTATCGGCACCTATTTTTAAAATGCCAATCGGCAACTATATCTGAAATGCCTATCGGCACCTATATCTGAAATGCCTATAGGCACCTATTTTTGAAATGCCTATCGGAAACTACATCTGAAATGCCTATCAGCACCTATATTTGAAATGCCTATCGGCAACCATATCTGGAATGCCTATCGGCACCTATATTTGAAATGCCTATCGGCTTCTATATCTGAAATGCCTATCGGCACCTATTTTTAAAATGCCAATCGGCAACTATATCTGAAATGCCTATCGGCACCTATATCTGAAATGCCAATCGCCCCCTATTTTTGAAATGCCTATCGGAAACTACATCTGAAATGCCTATCAGCACCTATATTTGAAATGCCTATCGGCAACCATATCTGGAATGCCTATCGGCACCTATATTTGAAATGCCTATCGGCTTCTATATCTGAAATGCCTATCGGCACCAATTTTTAAAATGCCAATCGGCAACTATATCTGTAATGCCTATCGGCACCTATATCTGAAATGCCTATCGGCACCTATTTTTGAAATGTCTATCGGAAACTACATCTGAAATGCCTATCAGCACCAATATTTGAAATGCCTATCGGCAACTATATCTGAAATGCCTATCGACACCTATATTTGAAATACCTATCGGCTTCTATATCTGAAATGCCTATCGGCACCTATTTTTAAAATGTCAATCGGCGACTATATCTGAAATGCCTATCGGCACCTATATCTGAAATGCCTATCGGCACCTATTTTTGAAATGCCTATCCGAAACTACATCTGAAATGCCTATCAGCACCTTTATTTGAAATGCCTATCGACACCTATATTTGAAATACCTATCGGCTTCTATATCTGAAATGCCTATCGGCACCTATCTTTAAAATGCCAATCGGCAACTATATCTGAAATGCCTATCGGCACCTATATCTGAAATGCCTATCGGCACCAATTTTTTAAATGCCTATCGGAAACTACATCTGGAATGCCTATCAGCACCTATATTTGAAATGCCTATCGGCAACCATATCTGGAATGCCTATCGGCACCTATATCTGAAATGCCTATCGGCACCAATTTTTTAAATGCCTATCGGAAACTACATCTGGAATGCCTATCATCACCAATATTTGAAATGCCTACCGGCAACCATATCTGAAATGCCTATCGACACCTATATTTGAAATACCTATCGGCTTCTATATCTGAAATGCCTATCGGCACCTATTTTTAAAATGCCAATCGGCAACTATATCTGAAATGCCTATCGGCACCAATTTTTTAAATGCCTATCGGAAACTACATCTGGAATGCCTATCAGCACCTATATTTGAAATGCCTATCGGCAACAATATCTGAAATGCCTATCGACACCTATATTTGAAATACATATCGGTTTCTATATCTAAAATGCCTATCGGCACCTATTTTTAAAATGCCAATCGGCAACTATATCTGTAATGCCTATCGGCACCTATATCTGAAATGCCTATCGGCACCTATTTTTGAAATGCCTATCGGAAACTACATCTGAAATGCCTATCATCACCAATATTTGAAATGCCTACCGGCAACCATATCTGAAATGCCTATCGACACCTATATTTGAAATACCTATCGGCTTCTATATCTGAAATGCCTATCGGCACCTATTTTTAAAATGCCAATCGGCAACTATATCTGAAATGCCTATCGGCACCTATATCTGAAATGCCTATCGGCAACAATTTTTGAAATGCCTATCGGAAACTACATCTGAAATGCCTATCAGCACCTCTATTTGAAATGCCTATCGGCAACCATATCTGGAAAGCCTATCGGCATCTATATTTGAAATGCCTATCGGCTTCTATATCTGAAATGCCTATCGGCACCTATTTTTAAAATGCCAATCGGCAACTATATCTGAAGTGCCTATCGGCACCTATATCTGAAATGCCTATCGGCACCTATTTTTGAAATGCCTATCGAAAACTACATCTAAATGCCTATCAGCACCTATATTTGAAAAGCCTATCGGCAACCACATCAGAAATGCCTGTCGGCACCTATATCTGAAATGCCTTTCGGCATTTATATCTGAAATGCCTATCGACACCTATATTTGAAATGCCTATCGGCACCTATATTTTAAATGCCTATCGGCAACTATATCTGATATGCCTATCGGCACCTATATCTGAAATGCCTATCGGCACCTATTTTTGAAATGCCCATCGGAAACTGCATCTTAAATGCCTATCGGCACCTATTTTTAAAATGCCAATCGGCAACTATATCTGAAGTGCCTATCGGCACCTATATCTGAAATGCCCATCGGCACCTTTTTTTGAAATGCCTATCGGAAACTACATCTGAAATGCCTATCAGCACGTATATTTGAATTGCCTATCGGCAACCATATCTAAAAATGCCTATCGACACCTATATTTGAAATACCTATCGGCTTCTATATCTGAAATGCCTATCGGCACCTATTTTTAAAATGCCAATCGGCGACTATATCTGAAACGCCTATCGGCACCTATATCTGAAATGCCTACCGGCACCAATTTTTGAAATGCCTATCGGAAACTACATCTGACATGCCTATCAGCAACTATATTTGAAATGTCTATCGGCAACCATATCTGGAATGCCTATCGGCTCCTATATTTGAAATGCCTATCGGCTTCTATATCTGAAATGCCTATCGACACCTATTTTTAAAATGCCAATTGGCAACTATATCTGAAATGCCTATCGGCACCTATATCTGAAATGCCTATCGGTACCTATTTTTTAAATGCCTATCGGAAACTACATCTGAAATGCCTATTAGCACTTATATTTGAAATGTCTATCGGCAACCATATCTGGAATGCCTATCGGCACCTATATTTGAAATGCCTATCGGCTTCTATATCTGAAATGCCTATCGGCAGCTATTTTTAAAATGCCAATTGGTAACTATATCTGAAATGCCTATCGACACCTATATCTGAAATGCCTATCGGCACTTATTTTTGAAATGCCTATCGGAAACTACATCTGAAATGCCTATCAGCACCTATATCTGAAATGCATATCGGCAACCATATCTGAAATGCCTATCGGCACCTATTTTTGAAATGCCTATCGGAAACTACATCTGAAATGCCTATCAGCACCTATATTTGAAATGCCTATCGGCAACAATATCTGAAATGCCTATCGACAATTATATTTAAAATACCTATCGGCTTCTATATCTGAAATGCCTCTCGGCACCTATATCTGAAATGCCTATCGGCACCTATTTTTGAAATGCCTATCGGAAAATACATCTGAAATGCCTATCAGCACCTATATTTGAAATGCCTATCGGCAACCATATCTGAATTGCCTATCGACACCTATATTTGAAATACCTATCGGCTTCTATATCTGAAATGCCTATCTGCACCTATTTTTAAAATGCCAATCGGCAACTATATCTGAAATGCCTATCGGCACCTATATCTGAAATGTCTATCGGCACCAATTTTTGAAATGCCTATCGGAAACTACATCTGGAATGCCTATCAGCACCTATATTTGAAATGCCTATCGGCAACCATATCTGGAATGCCAATCGGCACCTATATTTAAAATGCCTATCGGCTTCTATATCTGAAATGCCTATCGACACCTATTTTTAAAATGCCAATCGGCAACTATATCTGAAATGCCTATTGGCACATATATCTGAAATGCCTATCGGCACCTATTTTTGAAATGCCTATCGGAAACTACATCTGAAATGCCTATCAGCACCTATATTTGAAATGCCTATCGGCAAATATATCTGAAATGCCTATCGACACCTATATTTGAAATACCTATCGGCTTCCATATCTGAAATGCCTATCGGCACCTATTTTTGAAATGCCTATCGGAAACTACATCGGAAATGCCTATCAGCACCAATATTTGAAATGCCTAACGACCACCATATCTGAAATGCCTATCGACACCTATATTTGAAATACCTATCGGCTTCTATATCTGAAATGCCTATCGGCACCTATTTTTAAAATGCCAATCGGCAACTATATCTGAAATGCCTATCGGCACCTATATCTGAAATGCCTATCGGCACCAATTTTTGAAATGCCTATCGGAAACTACATCTGAAATGCCTATCAGCTCCTATATTTGAAATGCCTATCGGCAACCACATCAGAAATGCCTGTCGGCACCTATATCTGAAATGCCTTTCGGCATTTATATCTGAAATGCCTATCGACACCTATATTTGAAATGCCTATCGGCACCTATATTTGAAATGCCTATCGGCACCAATTTTTGAAATGCCTATCGGAAACTACATCTGACATGCCTATCAGCAACTATATTTGAAATGCCTATCGGCAACCATATCTGGAATGCCTATCGGCACCTATATTTGAAATGCCTATCGGCTTCTATATCTGAAATGCCTATCGACACCTATTTTTAAAATGCCAATTGGCAACTATATCTGAAATGCCTATCGGCACCTATATCTGAAATGCCTATCGGTACCTATTTTTGAAATGCCTATCGGAAACTACATCTAAAATGCCTATCAGCACGTATATTTGGAATGCCTATCGGCAACCATATCTGAAATGCCTATCGACACCTATATTTGAAATACCTATCGGCTTCTATATCTGAAATGCCTATCGGCACCTATTTTTAAAATGCCAATCGGCGACTATATCTGAAATGCCTATTGGCACCTATATCTGAAATGTCTATCGGCACCTATTTTTGAAATGCCTATCTGAAACTACATCTGAAATGCCTATCAGCACCTATATTTGAAATGCCTTTCGGCAATTATATCTGAAATGCCTATCGACACCTATATTTGAAATACCTATCGGCTTCTATATCTGAAATGCCTATCGGCACCTATTTTTAAAATGCCAATTGGCAACTATATCTGAAATGCCTATCGGCACCTATATCTGAAATGCCTATCGGTACGTATTTTTGAAATGCCTATCGGAAACTACATCTGAAATGCCTATCAGCACTTATATTTGAAATGTCTATCGGCAACCATATCTGGAATGCCTATCGGCACCTATATTTGAAATGCCTATGGGCTTCTATATCTGAAATGCCTATCGGCACCTATTTTTATAATGCCAATTGGCAACTATATCTAAAATGCCTATCGGCACCTATATCTGAAATGCCTATCGGCACTTATTTTTGAAATGCCTATCGGAAACTACATCTGAAATGCCTATCAGCACCTATATTTGAAATGCCTATCGGCAACCATATCTGGAATGCCTATCGGCATTTATATTTGAAATGCCTATCGGCTTTTATATCTGAAATGCCTATCAACACCTATTTTTAAAATTCCAATCGGCAACTATATCTGAAATGCCTATCGGCACCTATATCTGAAATGCCTATCGGCACCTATTTTTGAAATGCCTTTGGGAAACTACATCTGAAATGCCTATCAGCACCTATATTTGAAATGCCTATCGGCAACCATATCTGAAATGCCTATCGGCACCTATTTTTGAAATGCCTATCGGAAACTACATCTGAAATGCCTATCAGCACCCATATTTGAAATGCCTATCGGCAAAAATATCTGAAATGCCTCTCGACACCTATATTTGAAATACCTATCGGCTTCTATATCTGAAATGACTATCGGCACCTATATCTGAAATGCCTATCGGCACCTGTTTTTGAAATGCCAATCGGCAACTATATCTGAAATGCCTATCGGCACCTATATCTGAAGTGCCTATCGGCACCAATTTTTGAAATGCCTATTGGAAATTACATCTGAAATGCCCATCAGCACCTATATTTGAAATGCCTATCGGCAACCATATCTGGTAAGCTTATCGGCATCTATATTTGAAATGCCTATCGGCTGCTATATCTGAAATGCCTATTGCACCTATTTTTAAAATGCCAATCGGCAACTATATCTGAAATGCCTATCGGCACCTATATCTGAAATGCCTATCGGCACCTATTTTTGAAATGCCTATCGGAAACTACATCTGAAATGCCTATCAGCACCTATATTTGAAATGCCTATCGGCAACCATATCTGAAATGCCTATCGACACCTATATTTGAAATACCTATCGGCTTCTATATCTGAAATGCCTATCGGCACCTATTTTTAAAATGCCAATCGGCAAGTATATCTGAAATGCCTATCGGCACCTATATCTGAAATGCCTATCGGCACCTATATCTGAAATGCCTATCGGCACCTATATCTGAAATGCCTATCGGCACCAATTTTTGAAATGCCTATCGGAAACTACATCTGAAATGCCTATCAGCACCTATATTTGAAATGCCTATCGGCAACCATATCTGGAATGCCTATCGGCATTTATATTTGAAATGCCTATCGGCTTTTATATCTGAAATGCCTATCAACACCTATTTTTAAAATTCCAATCGGCAACTATATCTGAAATGCCTATCGGCACCTATATCTGAAATGCCTATCGGCACCTATTTTTGAAATGCCTTTGGGAAACTACATCTGAAATGCCTATCAGCACCTATATTTGAAATGCCTATCGGCAACCATATCTGAAATGCCTATCGGCACCTATTTTTGAAATGCCTATCGGAAACTACATCTGAAATGCCTATCAGCACCCATATTTGAAATGCCTATCGGCAAAAATATCTGAAATGCCTCTCGACACCTATATTTGAAATACCTATCGGCTTCTATATCTGAAATGCCTATCGGCACCTATATCTGAAATGCCTATCGGCACCTGTTTTTGAAATGCCAATCGGCAACTATATCTGAAATGCCTATCGGCACCTATATCTGAAGTGCCTATCGGCACCAATTTTTGAAATGCCTATTGGAAATTACATCTGAAATGCCCATCAGCACCTATATTTGAAATGCCTATCGGCAACCATATCTGGTAAGCTTATCGGCATCTATATTTGAAATGCCTATCGGCTTCTATATCTGAAATGCCTATTGCACCTATTTTTAAAATGCCAATCGGCAACTATATCTGAAATGCCTATCGGCACCTATATCTGAAATGCCTATCGGCACCTATTTTTGAAATGCCTATCGGAAACTACATCTGAAATGCCTATCAGCACCTATATTTGAAATGCCTATCGGCAACCATATCTGAAATGCCTATCGACACCTATATTTGAAATACCTATCGGCTTCTATATCTGAAATGCCTATCGGCACCTATTTTTAAAATGCCAATCGGCAAGTATATCTGAAATGCCTATCGGCACCTATATCTGAAATGCCTATCGGCACCTATATCTGAAATGCCTATCGGCACCTATATCTGAAATGCCTATCGGCACCAATTTTTGAAAAGCCTATCAGCACCTATATTTAAAATGCCTATCGGCAACCATATCTGGAATGCTTATCGGCTCCTCTATTTAAAATGCCTATCGGCTTCTATATCTGAAATGCCTATCGGCACCTATTTTTAAAATGCCAATCGGCATCTATATATGAAATGCCTATCGGCACCTATATCTGAAATGCCTATTGGCACCTATTTTTGAAATGCCTATCGGAAACTACATCTAAAATGCCTATCAGCACCTATATTTGAAATGCCTATCGGCAACCATATCTGGAATGCCTATCGGCACCTATATTTGAAATGCCTATCGGCTTCTATATCTGAAATGCCTATCGGCACCTATTTTTAAAATGCCAATCGGCAACTATATCTGAAATGCCTATCGGCACCTATATCTGAAATGCCTATCGCCCCCTATTTTTGAAATGCCTATCGGAAACTACATCTGAAATGCCTATCAGCACCTATATTTGAAATGCCTATCGGCAACCATATCTGGAATGCCTATCGGCACCTATATTTGAAATGCCTATCGGCTTCTATATCTGAAATGCCTATCGGCACCAATTTTTAAAATGCCAATCGGCAACTATATCTGTAATGCCTATCGGCACCTATATCTGAAATGCCTATCGGCACCTATTTTTGAAATGCCTATCGGAAACTACATCTGAAATGCCTATCAGCACCTATATTTGAAATGCTTATCGGCAACCATATCTGGAATTCCTATCGGCACCTATATTTGAAATGCCTATCGGCTTCTATATCTGAAATGCCTATCGGTACCTATTTTTAAAATGCCAATCGGCAACTATATCTGAAATGCCTATCGGCACCTATATCTGAAATGCCTATCGGCACCTATTTTTGAAATGCCTATCGGAAACTACATCTGAAATGCTAATCAGCACCTATATTTGAAATGCCTATCGGCAACCATATCTGAAATGCCTATTGACACCTATATTTGAAATACCTATCGGCTTCTATATCTGAAAAGCCTATCGGCACCTATTTTTAAAATGCCAATCGGTAACTATATCTGAAATGCCTATCGGCACCTACATCTGAAATGCCTATCGGCACTAATTTTTGAAATGCCTATCGGAAACTACATCTGGAATGCCTATCAGCACCTATATTTGAAATGCCTATCGGCAACCATATCTGAAATGCCTATCGGCACCTATATTTGAAATGCCTATCGGCTTCTATATCTGAAATGCCTATCGGCACCTATTTTTAAAATGCTAATCGGCAACTATATCTGCAATGCCTATCGGCACCTATATCTGAAATGCCTATCGGCACCTCTTTTTGAAATGCCTATCGGAAACTACCTCTGAAATGCCTATCAGCACCAATATTTGAAATGCCTATCGGCAACCATATCTGAAATGCCTATCGACACCTATATTTGAAATACCTATCGGCTTCTATATCTGAAATGCCTATCGACACCTATTTTTAAAATGCCAATCGGCAACTATATCTGAAATACCTATCGGCACCTATATCTGAAATGCCTATCGGCACCAATTTTTTTAATGCCTATCGGAAACTACATCTGAAATGCCTATCAGCACCTATATTTGAATCGCCTGTCGGCAACCATATCTGGAATGCTTATCGGCACCTATATTTGAAATACCTATCGGCTTCTATATCTGAAATGCCTATCGGCACCTATTTTTAAAATGCCAATCGGCTACTATATCTGAAGTGCCTATCGGCACCTATATCTGAAATGCCTATCGGCACCTATTTTTGAAATGCCTCCGAAAAATACATCTGAAATGCCTATAAGCACCTATATTTGAAATGCCTATCGGCAACCACATCAGAAATGCCTATCGGCACCTATATTTGAAATGACTATCGGCTTCTATATCTGAAATACCTATCGGCACCTATTTTTAAAATGCCAATCGGCACCTATATCTAAAATGCCTATCGGCACCTATTTTAGAAATGCCTATCGGAAACTACATCTGAAATGCCTATCAGCACCTATAATTGAAATGCCTATCGGCAACCATATCTGAAATGCCTATCGACACCTATATTTGAAATACCTATCGGCTTCTATACCTGAAATGCCTATCGGCACCTATTTTTAAAATGCCAATCGGCAACTATATCTGAAATGCCTATCGGCACCTATATCTGAAATGCCTATCGGCACCTATTTTTGAAATGCCTATCGGAAACTACATCTGAAATGCCTATCAGAACCTATATTTGAAATGCCTATCGGCAACCATATCTGAAATGCCTATCGACACCTATATTTGAAATACCTATCGGCTTCTATATCTGAAATGCCTATCGGCACCTATTTTTAAAATGCAATCGGCAACTATATCTGAAATGCCTATCGGCACCTATATCTGAAATGCCTATCGCCACCTATTTTTGAAATGCCTATCGGAAACTACATCTGAAATGCCTATCAGCACCTTTATTTTAAATGCCTATCGGCAACCATATCTGGAATGCCTATCGGCACCTATATTTGAAATGCCTATCGGCTTCTATATCTGAAATGCCTATCGGCACCTATTTTTAAAATGCCAATCGGCAACTATATCTGTAATGCCTATCGGCACCTATATCTGAAATGCCTTTCGGCACCTATTTTTGAAATGCCTATCGGAAACTACATCTGAAATGCCTATCAGCACCAATATTTGAAATGCCTATCGGCAACTATATCTGAAATGCCTATCGACACCTATATTTGAAATACCTATCGGCTTCTATATCTGAAATGCCTATCGGCACCTATTTTTAAAATGCCAATCGGCAAATGTATCTGAAATGCCTATCGGCACCTATATCTGAAATGCCTATCGGCACCAATTTTTGAAATGCTTATCGGAAACTACATCTGAAATGCCTATCAGCACCTATATTTGAAATGCTTATCGGCAACCATATCTGGAATTCCTATCGGCACCTATATTTGAAATGCCTATCGGCTTCTATATCTGAAATGCCTATCGGCACCTATTTTTAAAATGCCATTCGGCAACCATATCTGAAAGGCCTATCGGCACCTATATCTGAAATGCCTATCGGCACATATTTTTGGAATGCCTATCGGAAACTACATCTGAAATGCCTATCAGCACCTATATTTGAAATGCCTATCGGCAACCATATCTGGAATGCCTATCGGCACATATATTTAAAATGCCAATCGGCAACTATATCTGAAATGCCTATCGGCACCTATATCTGAAATGCCTATCGGCACCTATATTTGAAATGCCTATCGGCTTCTATATCTGAATTGCCTATCGGCACCTATTTTTAAAATGCCAATCGGCAACTATATCTGAAATGCCTATCGGCACCTATATCTGAAATGCCTATCGGCACCTATTTTTGAAATGCCTATCGGCAACCATATTTGGAGTGCCTATGGGCACATATATTTGAAATGCCTATCGGCAACCATATCTGGAATGCCTATCGGCACCTATATTTGAAATGCCTATCGGCTTCTATATCTGAAATGCCTATCGGCACCTATTTTCAAAATGCCAATCGGCCACTATATCTGTAATGCCTATCGGCACCTATATCTGAAATGCCTATCGGAACCTATTTTTGAAATGCCTATCGGAAACTACATCTGAAATGCCTATCAGCACCAATATTTGAAATGCTAATCGGCAACCATATCTGAAATGCCTATCGACACCTATATTTGAAATGCCTATCGGCTTCTATATCTGAAATGCTTATCGGCACCTATTTTTAAAATGCCAATCGGCAACTATATCTGAAATGCCTATCGGCACCTATATCTGAAATGCCTACCGGCACCTATTTTTGAAATGCCTATCGGAAACTACATCTGAAATGCCTATCAGCACCTATATTTGAAATGCCTATCGGCAACCATATCTGGAATGCCTATCGGCACCTATATTTGAAATGCCTATCGGCTTCTATATCTGAAATGCCTATCGGCACCTATTTTTAAAATGCCAATCGGCAACTATATCTGAAATGCCTATCGGCACCTATATCTGAAATGCCTATCGCACCTATTTTTAAAATGCCTATCGGAAACTACATCTGAAATGCCTATCAGCACCTATAATTGAAATGCCTATCGGCAACCATATCTGGAATGCCTATCGGCACCTATATTTGAAATGCCTATCGGCTTCTATATCTGAAATGCCTATCGGCACATATTTTTAAAATGCCAATCGGCAACTATATCTGTAATGCTTATCGGCACCTATATCTGAAATGCCTATCGGCACTTATTTTTGAAATGCCTATCGGAAACTACATCTGAAATGCCTATCAGCACCAATATTTGAAATGCCCCTCGGCAACCATATCTGAAATGCCTATCGACACCTATATTTGAAATACCTATCGGCTTCTATATCTGAAATGCCTATCGACACCTATATTTGAAATACCTATCGGCTTCTATATCTGAAATGCCTATCGGCACCTATTTTTAAAATGCCAATCGGCAACTATATCTGATGTGCCTATCGGCACCTATATCTGAAATGCCTATCGGCACCTATTTTTAAAATGCCTATCGAAAACTACATCTGAAATGCCTATCAGCACCTATATTTGAAATGCCTATCGGCAACCCCATCAGAAATGCCTATCGGCACCTATATCTGAAATGCCTTTTGGCATTTACATCTGAAATGCCTATCGACACCTATATTTGAAATGCTTATCGGCACCTATATTTTAAATGCCTATCGGCAACTATATCTGATATGACTATCGGCACCTATATCTGAAATGCCTATCGGCACCTATTTTTGAAATGCCTATCGGAAACTACATCTAAAATGCCTATCGGCACCTATTTTTAAAATGCCAATCGGCAACTCTATCTGAAATGCCTATCGGCACCTATATCTGAATTGCCTATCGGCACCTATTTTTGAAATGCCTATCGGAAACTACATCTGAAATGCCTATCAGCACATATATTTGAAATGCCTATCGGCAACCATTTCTGAAATGCCTATCGACACCTATATTTTAAATACCTATCGCTTTTATATCTGAAATGCCTATTGGCACCTATTTTTAAAATACCAATCGGCAACTATATCTGAAATACCTATCAGCACCTATATCTGAAATGCCTATCGGCACCAATTTTTGAAATGCCTATCGGAAACTACATCTGAAATGCCTATCAGCACCAATATTTGAAATGCCCATCGGCAACCATATCTGAAATGCCTATCGACACCTATATTTGAAATACCTATCGGCTTCTATATCTGAAATGCCTATCGACACCTATATTTGAAATACCTATCGGCTTCTATATCTGAAATGCCTATCGGCACCTATTTTTAAAATGCCAATCGGCAACAATATCTGAAGTGCCTATCGGCACCTATGTCTGAAATGCCTATCGGCACCTATTTTTGAAATGCCTATCGAAAAATACATCTGAAATGCCTATAAGCACCTATATTTGAAATGCCTATCGGCAACCACATCAGAAATGCCTATCGGCACCTATATTTGAAATGACTATCGGCTTCTATATCTGAAATGCCTATCGGCACCTATTTTTAAAATGCCAATCGGCACCTATATCTGAAATGCCTATCGGCACCTATTTTAGAAATGCCTATCGGAAACTACATCTGAAATGCCTATCAGCACTTATATTTGAAATGCCTATCGGCAACTATATCTGGAATGCCTATCGGCACCTATATTTGAAATGCCAATCGGCAATTATATCTGAAATGCCTATCGGCACCTATATCTGAAATGCCTATCGGCACCTATTTTTGAAATGCCTATCGGAAACTACATCTGAAATGCCTATCAGCACCTATATTTGAAATGCCTATCGGCAACCATATCTGAAATGCCTATCGACACCTATATTTGAAATACCTATCGGCTTCTATATCTGAAATGCCTATCGGCACCTATTTTTAAAATGCCAATCGGCAACTATATCTGAAATGCCTATCGGCACCTATATCTGAAATGCCTATCGGCACCTATTTTTTAAATGCCTATCGGAAACTACATCTGAAATGCCTATCAGAACCTATATTTGAAATGCCTATCGGCAACCATATCTGAAATGCCTATCGACACCTATATTTGAAATACCTATCGGCTTCTATATCTGAAATGCCTATCGGCACCTATTTTTAAAATGCAATCGGCAACTATATCTGAAATGCCTATCGGCACCTATATCTGAAATGCCTATCGCCACCTATTTTTGAAATGCCTATCGGAAACTACATCTGAAATGCCTATCAGCACCAATATTTGAAATGCCTATCGGCAACTATATCTGAAATGCCTATCGACACCTATATTTGAAATACCTATCGGCTTCTATATCTGAAATGCCTATCGGCACCTATTTTTAAAATGCCAATTGGCAAATATATCTGAAATGCCTATCGGCACCTATATCTGAAATGCCTATCGGCACCAATTTTTGAAATGCTTATCGGAAACTACATCTGAAATGCCTATCAGCACCTATATTTGAAATGCTTATCGGCAACCATATCTGGAATTCCTATCGGCACCTATATTTGAAATGCCTATCGGCTTCTATATCTGAAATGCCTATCGGCACCTATTTTTAAAATGCCATTCGGCAACCATATCTGAAAGGCCTATCGGCACCTTTATCTGAAATGCCTATCGGCACATATTTTTGGAATGCCTATCGGAAACTACATCTGAAATGCCTATCAGCACCTATATTTGAAATGCCTATCGGCAACCATATCTGGAATGCCTATCGGTACCTATATTTGAAATGACTATCGGCTTCTATATCTGAAATGCCTATCTGCACCTATTTTTAAAATGCCAATCGGCAACTATATCTGAAGTGCCTATCGGCACCTATATCTGAAATGCCTATCGACACCTATTAAAACTACATCTGAAATGCCTATCAGCACCTATATTTGAAATGCCTATCGGCAACCACATCAGAAATGCCTATCGACACCTATATTTGAAATACCTATCGGCTTCTATATATGAAATGCCTATCGGCACCTATATCTGAAATGCCTATCAGCACCAATTTTTGAAATACCTATCAGAAACTACATCTGGAATGCCGATCAGCACCTATATTTGAAATGCCTATCGGCAACCATATCTGGAATGCCTATCGGCACATATATTTGAAATGCCTATCGGCTTCTATATCTGAAATGCCTATCGACACCTATTTTTAAAATGCCAATCGGCAACTATATCTGAAATGCCTATCGGCACCTATATCTGAAATGCCTATCGGCACCTATATTTGAAATGCCTATCGGCTTCTATATCTGAATTGCCTATCGGCACCTATTTTTAAAATGCCAATCGGCAACTATATCTGAAATGCCTATCGGCACCTATATCTGAAATGCCTATCGGCACCAATTTTTGAAATGCCTATCGGCAACCATATTTGGAGTGCCTATCGGCACATATATTTGAAATGCCTATCGGAAACCATATCTGGAATGCCTATCGGCACCTATATTTGAAATGCCTATCGGCTTCTATATCTGAAATGCCTATCGGCACCTATTTTTAAAATGCTAATCGGCCACTATATCTGTAATGCCTATCGGCACCTATATCTGAAATGCCCATCGGCACCTATTTTTGAAATGCCTATCGGAAACTACATCTGAAATGCCTATCAGCACCAATATTTGAAATGCCCATCGGCAACCATATCTGAAATGCCTATCGACACCTATATTTGAAATGCCTATCGGCATCTATATCTGAAATGCCTATCGGCACCTATATCTGAAATGCCTACCGGCACCTATTTTTGAAATGCCTATCGGAAACTACATCTGAAATGCCTATCAGCACCTATATTTGAAATGCCTATCGGCAACCATATCTGGAATGCCTATCGGCACCTATATTTGAAATGCCTATCGGCTTCTATATCTGAAATGCCTATCGGCACCTATTTTTAAAATGCCAATCGGCAACTATATCTGAAATGCCTATCGGCACCTATATCTGAAATGCCTATCGCACCTATTTTTAAAATGCCTATCGGAAACTACATCTGAAATGCCTATCAGCACCTATAATTGAAATGCCTATCGGCAACCATATCTGGAATGCCTATCGGCACCTATATTTGAAATGCCTATCGGCTTCTATATCTGAAATGCCTATCGGCACCTATTTTTAAAATGCCAATCGGCAACTATATCTGTAATGCCTATCGGCACCTATATCTGAAATGCCTATCGGCACCTATTTTTGAAATGCCTATCGGAAACTACATCTGAAATGCCTATCAGCACCAATATTTGAAATGCCCATCGGCAACCATATCTGAAATGCCTATCGACACCTATATTTGAAATACCTATCGGCCTCTATATCTGAAATGCCTGTCGACACCTATATTTGAAATACCTATCGGCTTCTATATCTGAAATGCCTATCGGCACCTATTTTTAAAATGCCAATCGGCAACTATATCTGATGTGCCTATCGGCACCTATATCTGAAATGCCTATCGGCACCTATTTTTGAAATGCCTATCGAAAACTACATCTGAAATGCCTATCAGCACCTATATTTGAAATGCCTATCGGCAACCCTATCAGAAATGAATATCGGCACCTATATCTGAAATGCCTTTCGGCATTTACATCTGAAATGCCTATCGACACCTATATTTGAAATGCTTATCGGCACCTATATTTTAAATGCCTATCGGCAACTATATCTGATATGACTATCGGCACCTATATCTGAAATGCCTATCGGCACCTATTTTTGAAATGCCTATCGGAAACTACATCTAAAATGCCTATCGGCACCTATTTTTAAAATGCCAATCGGCAACTCTATCTGAAATGCCTATCGGCACCTATATCTGAATTGCCTATCGGCACCTATTTTTGAAATGCCTATCGGAAACTACATCTGAAATGCCTATCAGCACATATATTTGAAATGCCTATCGGCAACCATATCTGAAATTCCTATCGACACCTATATTTTAAATACCTATCGGCTTTTATATCTGAAATGCCTATTGGCACCTATTTTTAAAATACTAATCGGAAACTATATCTGAAATACCTATCAGCACCTATATCTGAAATGCCTATCGGCACCAATTTTTGAAATGCCTATCGGAAACTACATCTGAAATGCCTATCAGCACCTATATTTGAAATGCCTATCGGCAACCATTCTGGAATGCCTATCGGCACCTATATTTGAAATGCCTATTGGCTTCTATATCTTAAATGCCTATCGACACCTATTTTTAAAATGCCAATTGGCAACTATATCTGAAATGCCTATCGGCACCTTTATCTGAAATGCCTATCGGTACCTATTTTTGAAATGCCTATCGGAAACTACATCTGAAATGCCTATCAGCACTTATATTTGAAATGCCTATCGGCAACCATATCTGGAATGCCTATCGGCAACTATATTTGAAATGCCTATCGGCTTCTATATCTGAAATGCTTATCGGCACCTATTTTTAAAATGCCAATCGGCAACTATATCTGAAATGCCTACCGGCACCTATATCTGAAATGCCTATCGGCACCTATTTTTGAAATGTCTTTCGTAAAATACATCTGAAATGCCTATCTGCTCCTATATTTAAAATGCCTATCGGCAACCATATCTGAAATGCCTATTGGCACCTATATCTGAAATGCCTATCGGCATCAATTTTTGAAATGCCTATCGGAAACTACATCTAAAATGCCTATTAGCACGTATATTTGAAATGCCTATTGGCAACCATATCTGGAATGCCTATTGGCACCTATATTTGAAATGCCTATCAGCTTCTATATCTGAAATGCCTTTCGGCACCTATTTTTAAAATGACAATTGGCAACTATATCTGAAATGCCCATCGGCACCTATATCTAAAATGCCTATCGGCACCTATTTTTGAAATGCCTATCGGAAACTACATCTGGAATGCCTATCAGCACCTATATTTGAAATGCCTATCGGCAACCATATCTGGAATGCTTATCGGCACCTATATTTGAAATGCCTATCGGCTTCTATATCTGAAATGTCTATCGGCACCTATTTTTAAAATGCCAATCGGCACCTATTTTTGAAATGCCTATCGGAAACTACATCTGAAATGCCTATCAGCACCTATATTTGAAATGCCTATCGGCAACCATATCTGAAATGCCTATCGACACCTATATTTGAAATACCTATCGGCTTCTATATCTGAAAAGCCTTTCGGCACCTATTTTTAAAATGCCAATCGGTAACTATATCTGAAATGCCTATCGGCACCTATATCTGAAATGCCTATCGGCACCAATTTTTGAAATGCCTATCAAAAACTACATCTGGAATGCCTATCAGCACCTATATTTGAAATGCCTATCGGCAACCATATCTGGAATGCCTATCGGCACCTATATTTGAAATGCCTATCGGCTTCTATATCTGAAATGCCTATCGGCACCTATTTTTAAAATGCCAATCGGCAACTATATCTGAAATGCCTATCGGCACCTATATCTAAAAAAGCCTATCAGCACCTATTTTTGAAATGCCTATCGGCTTCTATATCTGAAATGCCTATCGGCACCTATTTTTAAAATGCTAATCGGCAACTATATCTGTAATGCCTATCGGCACCTATATCTGAAATGCCTATCGGCACCTATTTTTGAAATGCCTATCGGAAACTACCTCTGAAATGCCTATCAGCACCAATATTTGAAATGCCTATCGGCAACCATATCTGAAATGCCTATCGACACCTATATTTGAAATACCTATCGGCTTCTATATCTAAAATGCCTATCGACACCTATTTTTAAAATGCCAATCGGCAACTATATCTGAAATACCTATCGGCACCTATATCTGAAATGCCTATCGGCACCAATTTTTGAAATGCCTATCGGAAACTACATCTGGAATGCCTATCAGCACCTATTTTTGAAATGCCTATCGGAAACTACATCTGAAATGCCTATCAGCACCTATATTTGAAATGCCTATGGGCAACCATATCTGGAATGCCTATCGGCACCTATATTTGAAATGCCTATCGGCTTCTATATCTGAAATGCCTATCGGCACCTATTTTTAAAATGCTAATCGGCAACTATATCTGTAATGCCTATAGGCACCTATATCTGAAATGCCTATCGGCACCTATTTTTGAAATGTCTATCGGAAACTAAATCTAAAATGCCTATCAGCACCAATATTTGAAATGCCTATCGGCAACCATATCTGAAATGCCTATCGACACCTATATTTGAAATACCTATCGGCTTCTATATCTGAAATGCCTGTCGGCACCTATTTTTAAAATGCCAATCGGCAACTATATCTGAAATGCCTATCGGCACCTATATCTGAAATGCCTATCGGCACCAATTATTGAAATCCTATCGAAAACTACATCTGGAATGCTTATCAGCACCTATTTTGAAATGCCTATCGGAAACTACATCTGAAATGCCTATCAGCACCTATATTTGAAATGCCTATCGGCAACCATAACTGGAATGCCTATCGGCACCTATATTTGAAATGCCTATCGGCTTCTATATCTGAAATGCCTATCGGCACCTATTTTTAAAATGCCAATCGGCAACTATATCTGAAGTGCCTATCGGCACCTATATCTGAAATGCCTATCGGCACCTATTTTTAAAATGCCTATCGAAAAATACATCTGAAATGCCTATCAGCACCTATATTTAAAATGCCTATCGGCAACCACATCAGAAATGCCTATCGGCACCTATATTTGAAATGACTATCGGCTTCTATATCTGAAATGCCTATCGGCACCTATTTTTAAAATGCCAATCGGCACCTATATCTGAAATGCCTATCAGCACCTATTTTTGAAATGCCTATCGGAAACTACATCTGAAATGCCTATCAGCACCTATATTTGAAATGCCTATCGGCAACTATATCTGGAATGCCTATCGGCACCTATATTTGAAATGCCAATCGGCAACTATATCTGAAATGCCTATCGGCACCTATATCTGAAATGCCTATCGGCACCTATTTTTGAAATGCCTATCGGAAACTACATCTGAAATGCCTATCAGCACCTATATTTGAAATGCCTATCGGCAACCATATCTGAAATGCCTATCGACACCTATATTTGAAATACCTATCGGCTTCTATATCTGAAATGCCTATCGGCACCTATTTTTAAAAT
This sequence comes from Venustoraphidia nigricollis, assembly GCA_034508555.1. Classification (NCBI taxonomy): domain Eukaryota; kingdom Metazoa; phylum Arthropoda; class Insecta; order Raphidioptera; family Raphidiidae; genus Venustoraphidia; species Venustoraphidia nigricollis. The sequence continues at coordinate 60,727 of JAVRKA010000238.1, forward strand.
GCCAATCGGCAACTATATCTGAAATGCCTATCGGCACCTATTTCTGAAATGCCTATCGGCACCAATTTTTGAAATGCCTATCAGAAACTACATCTGAAATGCCTATCAGCACCTATATTTGAAATGCCTATCGGCAACCATATCTGGAATGCCTATCGGCACCTATATTTGAAATGCCTATCGGCTTCCATATCTGAAATGCCAATCGGCATCTATTTTTAAAATGCCAATCGGCAACTATATCTGAAATGCCTATCGGCACCTGTATCTGAAATGCCTATCGGCACCTATTTTTGAAATGCCTATCGGAAACTACATCTTAAATGCCTATCAGCACCTATATTTGAAATGCCTATGGGCAACCATATCTGGAATGCCTATCGGCACCTATATTTGAAATGCCTATCGGCTTCTATATCTGAAATGCCTATCGTCACCTATTTTTAAAATGCTAATCGGCAACTATATCTGTAATGCCTATCGGCACCTATATCTGAAATGCCTATCGGCACCTATTTTTGAAATGCCTATCGGAAACTACATCTGAAATGCCTATCAGCACCAATATTTGAAATGCCTATCGGCAACCATATCTGAAATGCCTATCGACACCTATATTTGAAATACCTATCGGCTTCTATATCTGAAATGCCTGTCGGCACCTATTTTTAAAATGCCAATCAGCAACTATATCTGAAATGCCTATCGGCACCTATATCTGAAATGCCTATCGGCACCAATTTTTGAAATGCCTATCGGAAACTACATCTGAAATGCCTATCAGCACCTATATTTGAAATGCCTATCGGCAAACATATCTGGAATGCCTATCGGCACCTATATTTGAAATGCCTATCGGCTTCTATATCTGAAATGCCTATCGGCACCTATTTTTAAAATGCCAATCGGCAACTATAACTGAAATGCCTATCGGCACTTATATCTAAAATGCCTATCGGCATCAATTTTTGAAATGCCTATCGGAAACTACATCTAAAATGCCTATCAGCACCTATATTTGAAATGCCTATCGGCAACCATATCTGGAATGCCTATCGGCACCTATATTTGAAATGCCTATCGACTTCTATATCTGAAATGCCTATCGGCACCTATTTTTAAAATGCTAATTGGCAACTATATCTGAAATGCCTTTCGGCACCTATATCTGAAATGCCTATCGGCACCTATTTTTGAAATGCCTATCGGCATCTATATCTGAAATGCCTATCGGCACCTATATTTAAAATGCCTATCGGCAACCATATCTGGAATGCCTATCGGCACCTATATTTGAAATGCCTATCGGCTTCTATATCTGAAATGCCTATCGGTACCTATTTTTAAAATGCCAATCGGCAACTATATCTGAAATGACTATCGGCACCTATATCTGAAATGCCTATCGGCACCTATTTTTGAAATGCCTATCGGAAACTACATCTGAAATGTATATCAGCGCCTATATTTGAAATGCCTATCGGCAACCATATCTGAAATGCCTATCGACACCTATATTTAAAATACCTATCGGCTTCTATATCTGAAATGCCTATCGGCAACTATATCTGATATAACTATCGGCACCTATATCTGTAATATCTGAAATGCCTATCGGCTCCTATATCTGAATTGCCTATCGGCACCTATTTTTAAAATGCCTATCGGAAACTACATCTGAAATGCCTATCAGCACCTATATTTCAAAAGCCTATCGGCAACCATATCTGGAATGCCTATCGGCACCTATATTTGAAATGCCTATCGGCTTCATATCTGAAATGCCTATCGGCTACATATCTGAAATGCCTATCGGCACCTATTTTTAAAATGCTAATCGGCAACTATATCTGTAATACCTATTGGCTTCTATATCTGAAATGCCTATCGGCACCTATTTTTAAAATGCCAATCGGCAACTATGTCTGAAATGCCTATCGGCACCTATATCTGAAGTGCCTATCGGCATTTATTTTCGAAATGCCTATCGGAAACTACATCTGAAATGCCTATTAGCACCTATATTTGAAATGATTATCGGCAACCATATCTGGAATGCCTATCGGCACCTATATTTGAAATGCCTATCGGCTTCTATATCTGAAATGCCTATCGGCACCTATTTTTAAAATGCCAATCGGCAACTATATCTGAAATGCCTATCGGTACCTATATCTGAAAAGCCTATCGGCACCTATTTTTGAAATGCCTATCGGAAACTACATCTGAAATGCCTATCAGCACCAATATTTGAAATGCCCATCGGCAACCATATCTGAAATGCCTATCGACACCTATATTTGAAATGCTTATCGGCACCTATATTTTAAATGCCTATCGGCAACTATATCTGATATAACTATCGGCACCTATATCTGTAATGCCTATCGGCACCTATTTTTAAATGCCTATCGGAAACTACATCTAAAATGCCTATCGGCACCTATTTTTAAAATGCCAATCGGCAAATCTATCTGAAATGCCTATCGGCACCTATATCTGAATTGCCTATCGGCACCTATTTTTAAAATGCCTATCGGAAACTACATCTGAAATGCCTATCAGCACCTATATATCAAAAGCCTATCGGCAACCATATCTGGAATGCCTATCGGCACCTATATTTGAAATGCCTATCGGCTTCATATCTGAAATGCCTATCGGCTACATATCTGAAATGCCTATCGGCACCTATTTTTTAAAATGCTAATCGGCAACTATATCTGTAATACCTATTGGCTTCTATATCTGAAATGCCTATCGGCACCTATTTTTAAAATGCCAATCGGCAACAATGTCTGAAATGCCTATCGGCACCTATATCTGAAATGCCTATCGGCACCAATTTTTGAAATGCCTATCGGAAACTACATCTGAAATGCCTATCAGCACTTATATTTGAAATGCCTATCGGCAAACATATCTAGAATGCCTATCAGCACCTATATTTGAAATGCCTATCGGCTTCTATATCTGAAATGCCTATCAGCACCTATTTTTAAAATGCCAATCGGCAACTATATCTGAAATGCCTATCGGCACCGATATCTGAAATGCCTATCGGCACCTTTTTTTTAAATGCCTTTCGGAAACTACATCTGAAATGCCTATCTGCTCCTATATTTAAAATGCCTATCGGCAACCATATCTGAAATGCCTATCGGCACCTATATCTGAAATGCCTATCGGCATCAATTTTTGAAATGCCTATCGGAAACTACATCTAAAATGCCTATCAGCACCTATATTTGAAATGCCTATCGGCAACCATATCTGGAATGCCTATCGGCACCTATATTTGAAATGCCTATCGGCAACCATATCTAGAATGCCTATCGGCACCTATATTTAAATTGCCTATCGGCTTCTATATCTGAAATGCCTATCGGTACCTATTTTTAAAATGCTAATCGGCAACTATATCTGAAATGCCTATCGGCATCTATATCTGAAATGCCTATCGGCACCTATTTTTGAAATGCCTATCGGAAACTACATCTGAAATGCCTATCAGCACCTATATTTGAAATGCCTATCGGCACCAATTTTTGAAATGCCTATCAGAAACTACATATGGAATACCTATCAGCACCTATATTTGAAATGAATATCGGCAACTATATTTGGAATGCCTATCGGCACCTATATTTGAAATGCCTATCGGCTTCTATATCTGAAATGCCTATCGACACCTATTTTTAAAATGCCAATCGGCAACTATATCTGAAATGCCTATCGGCACCTATATCTGAAATGCCTATCGGCACCTATTTTTGAAATGCCTATCGGAAACTACATCTGAAATGCCTATCAGCACCTATATTTGAAATGCCTATCGGCAACCATATCTGAAATGCCTATCGACACCTATATTTGAAATACCTATCGGCTTCTATATCTGAAATTCCTATCGGCACCTATTTTTAAAATGCCAATCGGCAAGTATATCTGAAATGCCTAACGGCACCTATATCTGAAATGCCTATCGGCACCAATTTTTGAAATGCCTATCGGAAACTACATCTGAAATGCCTATCAGCACCTATATTTGAAATGCCTATCGGCAGCCATATCTGGAATGCTTATCGGCACCTATATTTGAAATGCCTATCGGCTTCTATATCTGAAGTGCCTATCGGCACCTATTTTTAAAATGCCAATCGGCAACTATATCTGAAATGCCTATCGGCACCTATATCTGAAATGCCTATCGGCACCTATTTTTGAAATGCCTATCGTAAACTACTTCTGAAATGCCTATCAGCACCTATATTTGAAATGCCTATCGGCAACCATATCTGGAATGCCTATCGGCACCTATAATTGAAATGCCTATCGGCTTCTATATCTGAAATGCCTATCGGCACCTATTTTTAAAATGCCAATCGGCAACTATATCTGAAATGCCTATCGGCACCTATATCTGAAATGCCTATCGGCACTTATTTTTGAAATGCCTATTGGAAACTACATCTGAAATGCCTATCAGCACCAATATTTGAAATGCCTATCGGCAACTATATCTAAAATGCCTATCGACACCTATATTTGAAATACCTATCGGCTTCTATATCTGAAATGCCTAATGGCACCTATTTTTGAAATGCCTATCGGCAACCATATTTGGAGTGCCAATCGGCACATATATTTGAAATGCCTATCGGCAAACATATCTGGAATGCCTATCGGCACCTATATTTGAAATGCCTATCGGCTTCTATATCTGAAAAGCCTATCGGCACCTATTTTTAAAATGCCAATCGGCAACTATATCTGTAATGCCTATCGGCACCTATATCTGAAATGCCTATCGGCACCTATTTTTGAAATGTCTATCGGAAACTACATCTGAAATGCCTATCAGCACCAATATTTGAAATGCCCATCGGCAACCATATCTGAAATGCCTATCGACACCTATATTTGAAATGCCTATCGGCTTCTATATCTGAAATGCCTATCGGCACCTATTTTTAAAATGCCAATCGGCAACTATATCTGAAATGCCTATCGGCACCTATATCTGAAATGCCTACCGGCACCTATTTTTGAAATGCCTATCGGAAACTACATCTGAAATGCCTATCAGCACCTATATTTGAAATGCCTATCGGCAACCATATCTAGAATGCCTATCGGCACCTATATTTGAAATGCCTATCGGCTTCTATATCTAAAATGCCTATCGGCACCTATTTTTAAAATGCCAATCGGCAACTATATCTGAAATGCCTATCGGCACCTATATCTGAAATGCCTATCGCACCTATTTTTGAAATGCCTATCGGAAACTACATCTGAAATGCCTATCAGCTCCAATATTTGAAATGCCCATCGGCAACTATATCTAAAATGCCTATCGACACCTATATTTGAAATACCTATCGGCTTCTATATCTGAAATGCCTATCGGCACCTATTTTTAAAATGCCAATCGGCAACTATATCTGAAATGCCTATCGGCACCTACATATATCTGAAATGCCTATCGGCACCAATTTTTGAAATGCCTATCGAAAACTACATCTGAAATGCCTATCAGCACCTATATTTGAAATGCCTATCGGCAACCATATCTGGAATGCCTATCGGCACCTATATTTGAAATCCATATCGGCTTCTATATCTGAAATGCCTATCGGCACCTATTTTTAAAATGCCAATCGGCAACAATATCTGAAGTGCCTATCGGCACCTATATCTGAAATGCCTATCGGCACCTATATTTGAAATGCCTATCGGCAACCACATCAGAAATGCCTATCGGCACCTATATCTGAAATGCCTTTCGGCATTTACATCTGAAATGCCTTTCGGCATTTAAATCTGAAATGCCTATCGACACCTATATTTGAAATGCTTATCGGCACCTATATTTTAAATGCCTATCGGCAACTATATCTGATATGACTATCGGCACCTAATCTGAAATGCCTATCGGCGCCTATTTTTGAAATGCCTATCGGAAACTACATCTAAAATGCCTATCGGCACCTATTTTTAAAATGCCATTCGGCAACTCTATCTGAAATGCCTATCGGCACCTATATCTGAATTGCCTATCGGCACCTATTTTTGAAATGCCTATCGGAAACTACATCTGAAATGCCTATCAGCACCTATATTTGAAATGCCTATCGGCAACCATATCTGAAATGCCTATCGACACCTATATTTTAAATACCTATCGGCTTCTATATCTGAAATGCCAATCGGCACCTATTTTTAAAATGCCAATCGGCAACTCTATCTGAAATGCCTATCGGCACCTGTATCTGAAATGCCTATCGGAAACTACATCTTAAATGCCCATCAGCACCTTATTTGAAATGCCTATGGGCAACCATATCTGGAATGCCTATCGGCACCTATATTTGAAATGCCTATCGGCTTCTATATCTGAAATTCCTATCGGCACCTATTTTAAAAATGCTAATCGGCAACTATATCTGTAATGCCTATAGGCACCTATATCTGAAATGCCTATCGGCACCTATTTTTGAAATGTCTATCGGAAACTACATCTAAAATGCCTATCGGCAACCATATCTGAAAAGCCTATCGACACCTATATTTGAAATACCTATCGGCTTCTATATCTGAAATGCCTGTCGGCACCTATTTTTAAAATGCCAATCGGCAACTATATCTGAAATGCCTATCGGCATCTATATCTGAAATGCCTATCGGCACCAATTATTGAAATCCTATCGGAAACTACATCTGAAATGCCTATCAGCACCTTTATTTGAAATGCCTATCGGCAACCATATCTGGAATGCCTATCGGCACATATATTTGAAATGCCTATCGGCTTCTATATCTGAAATGCCTATCGGCACCTATTTTTAAAATGCCAATCGTCAACTATATCTGAAATGCCTATCGGCACCTATATCTGAAATGCCTTTCAGCATTTATATCTGAAATGCCTATCGACACCTATATTTAAAATGCCTATCGGCACCTATATTTTAAATGCCTATCGGCAACTATATCTGATCTGCCTATCGGCACCTATTTTTAAAATGCCAATCGGCAACTATATCTGAAATGCCTATCGGCACCTATATCTGAAATGCCTATCGGCACCTATTTTTGAAATGCCTATCGGAAACTACATCTGAAATGCCTATCAGCACCTATATTTGAAATGCCTATCGGCACCTATTTTTAAAATGCTAATCGGCAACTATATCTGTAATGCCTATCGGCACCTATATCTGAAATGCCTATCGGCACCTATTTTTAAAATGCCAATCGGCAACTATATCTGAAATGCCTATAGGCACCTATATCTGAAATGCCTATCGGCACCTATTTTTGAAATGCCTATCGGAAACTACATCTGAAATGCCTATCAGCACCTATATTTGAAATGCCCATCGGCTTCTATATCTGAAATGCCTATCAGCACCTATTTTTAAAATGCCAATCGGCAACTATATCTGAAATGCCTATCGGCACCTATTTTTTAAATGCCTATCGGAAACTACATCTAAAATGCCTATCAGCACCTATATTTGAAATGCCTATCGGCAACCATATCTGGAATGCCTATCGACACCTATATTTGAAATACCTATCGGCTTTTATATCTGAAATGCCTATCGGCACCTATTTTTAAAATGCCAATCGGCAACTATATCTGAAGTGCCTATCGGCACCTATATCTGAAATGCCTATCGGCACCTATTTTTGAAATGCCTATCAAAAACTACATCTGAAATGCCTATCAGCACCTATATTTGAAATGCCTATCGGCAACCACATCAGAAATGCCTATCGGCACCTATATCTGAAATGCCTTTCGGCATTTATATCTGAAATGCCTATCGACACCTATATTTGAAATGCCTATCGGCACCTATATTTTAAATGCCTATCGGCAACTATATCTGATATGCCTATCGGCACCTATATCTGAAATGCCTATCGGCACCTATATCTGAAATGCCTATCGGCACCTATTTCTGAAATGCCTATCAGAAACTACATCTAAAATGCCTATCGGTACCTATTTTTAAAATGCCAATCGGTAAGTATATCTGAAATGCCTATCGGCACCTATTTTTGAAATGCCTATCGGCAACCATATCTGAAATGCCTATCCACACCTATATTTGAAATACCTATCGGTTTCTATATCTGAAATGCCTATCGGCACCTATTTTTAAAATGCCAATCGGCAACCATATCTGGAATGCCTATCGGCACCTATATTTGAAATGCCTATCGGCTTCTATATCTCAAATGCCTATCGGCACCTATTTTCAAAATGCCAATCGGCAACTATATCTGAAATGCCTATCGGCACCTATATCTGAAATGCCTATCGGCACCTATTTTTGAAATGCCGATCGGAAACTACATCTGAAATGCCAATCAGCACCTATATTTGAAATGCCTATCGGCAACCATATCTGGAATGCCTATCGGCGCCAATATTTGAAATGCCTATCGGCTTCTATAACTGAAATGCCTATCGGCACCTATTTTTAAAATGCCAATCGGCAACTATATCTGAAGTGTCTATCGGCACATATATATCTGAAATGTTTATCGGCACCTATTTTTGAAATGCCTATCAAAAAATACATCTAAAATGCCTATCAGCACCTATATTTGAAATGCCTATCGGCAACCACATCAGAAATGCCTATCGGCACCTATATCTGAAATGCCTTTCGGCATTTATATCTGAAATGCCTATCGACACCTATATTTGAAATGCCTATCGGCACCTATATTTGAAATGCCTATCGGCTTCTATATCTGAAATGCCTATCGGCACCTATTTTTAAAATGCCAATCGGCAACTATATCTGAAATGCCTATCGGCACCTATATTTGAAATGCCTATCGGCACCTATTTTTGAAATGCCTATCGGAAACTACATCTGAAATGCCTATCAGCACCTATATTTGAAATGCCTATCGGCAACCATATCTGGAATGCCTATCGGCGCCTATATTTGAAATGCCTATCGGCTTCTATATCCAAAATGCCTATCGGCACCTATTTTTAAAATGCCAATCGGCAACTATATCTGAAGTGCCTATCGGCACCTATATCTGAAATGCCTATCGGCACCTATTTTTGAAATGCCTATCAAAAACTACATCTAAAATGCCTATCAGCACCTATATTTGAAATGCCTATCGGCAACCACATCAGAAATGCCTATCGGCACCTATATCTGAAATGCCTTTCGGCATTTATATCTGAAATGCCTATCGACACATATATTTGAAATGCCTATCGGCACCTATATTTGAAATGCCTATCGGCTTCTATATCTGAAATGCCTATCGGCACCTATTTTTGAAATGCCTATCAAAAACTACATCTGAAATGCCTATCAGCACCTATATTTGAAATGCCTATCGGCAACCACATCAGAAATGCCTATCGACACCTATATTTGAAATGCCTATCGGCACCTATATTTTAAATGCCTATCGGCAACTATATCTGATATGCTTATCGGCACCTATATCTGAAATGCCTATCGGCACCTATATCTGAAATGCCTATCGGCACCTATTTCTGAAATGCCTATCAGAAACTACATCTAAAATGCCTATCGGTACCTATTTTTAAAATGCCAATCGGTAAGTATATCTGAAATACCTATCGGCACCTATATCTGAAATGCCTATCGGCACCTATTTTTGAAATGCCTATCGGCAACCATATCTGAAATGCCTATCCACACCTATATTTGAAATACCTATCGGTTTCTATATCTGAAATGCCTATCGGCACCTATTTTTAAAAGGCCAATCGGCAACTATATCTGAAATGCCTATCGGCACCTATATCTGAAATGCCTATCGGCACCAATTTTTGAAATGCCTATCGGAAACTACATTTAAAATGCCTATCAACACCTATATTTAAAATGCCTATCGGCAACCATATCTGGAATGCCTATCGGCACCTATATTTAAAATGCCTATCGGGTTCTATATCTGAAATGCATATCGGCACCTATTTTTAAAATGCCAATCGGCAACTATATCTGAAATGCCTATCGGCACCTATATCTGAAATGCCTATCGCTATTTATTTTTGGAATGCCTATCGGAAACTACATCTGAAATGCCTATCAGCACCTATATTTGAAATGCCTATCGGCAACCATATCTGGAATGCCTATCGGCACCTATATTTGAAATGACTATCGGCTTCTATATCTGAAATGCCTATCGGCACCTATATCTGAAATGCCTTTCGGCATTTATATCTGAAATGCCTATCGACACCTATATTGGAAATGCCTATCGGCACCTATATTTTAAATGCCTATCGGCAACTATATCTGATATGCCTATCGGCACCTATATATGAAATGCCAATCGGCATCTATTTTTGAAATGCCTATCGTAAACTACATCTAAAATGCCTATCGGCACCTATTTTTAAAATGCCAATCGGCAACTATATCAGAAATGCCTATAGGCACCTATATCTGAAATGCCTATCGGCTACTATTTTTGAAATGCCTATCGGAAACTACATCTGAAATGCCTATCAGCACCTATATTTGAAATGCCTATCGGCAACCATATCTGAAATGCCTATCGGCACCTATATTTGAAATACCTATCGGCTTCTATATCTGAAATGCCTATCTACACCTATTTTTAAAATGCCAATCGGTAACTATATCTGAAATGCCTATTGGCACCTATATCTTAAATACCTATCGGCACCAATTTTTGAAATGCCTATAAGAAACTACATCTGGAATGCCTATCAGCACCTATATTTGAAATGGCTATCGGCAACCATATCTGGAATGCCTATCGGCACCTATATTTGAAATGCCTATCGGCTTCTATATCTGAAATGCCTATCGACACCTATTTTTAAAATGCCAATCGGCAACTATATCTGAAATGCCTATCGGCACCTATATCTTAAATTCCTATCGGCACCTATTTTTGAAATGCCTATCGGAAACTACATCTGAAATGCCTATCAGCACCTATATTTGAAATGCCTATCGGCAACCATATCTGAAATGCCTTTCGACACCTATATTTGAAATACCTATCGGCTTCTATATCTGAAATGCCTATCGGCACCTATTTTTAAAATGCCAATCGGAAACTATATCTGAAATGCCTATCGGCACCTATATCTGAAATGCCTATCGGCACCAATTTTTGAAATGCCTATCGGAACCTACATCTGAAATGCCTATCAGCACCTATATTTGAAATGCCTATCGGCAACCATATCTGAAATGCCTATCGACACCTATATTTGAAATACCTATCGGCTTCTATATCTGAAATGCCTATCAGCACCTATTTTTAAAATGCTAATCGGCAACTATATCTGAAATGCTTATCGGCACCTATATCTGAAATGCCTATCAGCACCCATTTTTGAAATGCCTATCGGAAACTAAATCTGAAATGCCTATCAGCACCTATATTTGAAATGCCTATCGGCAACCATATCTGAAATGCCTATCCACACCTATATTTGAAATACCTATCGGCTTCAATATCTGAAATGCCTATCGGCACCTATTTTTAAAATGCCAATCGGCAACAATATCTGAAATGCCTATCGGCACCTATATCTGAAATGCCTGTCGGCACCAATTTTCGAAATGCCTATCGGAAACTACATCTGAAATGCCTATCAACACCTATATTTAAAATGCCTATCGGCAACCATATCTGGAATGCCTATCGGCACCTATATTTGAAATGCCTATCGGCTTCTATATCTGAAATGCCTATCGGCACCTATTTTTAAAATGCCAATCGGCAACTATATCTGAAGTGCCTATCGGCACCTATATCTAAAATGCCTATCGGTACCTATTTTTGAAATGCCTATCGAAAACTACATCTGAAATGCCTATCAGCACCTATATTTGAAATGCCTATCGGCAACCACATCAGAAATGCCTATCGGCACCTATATCTGAAATGCCTTTCGGCATTTATATCTGAAATGCCTATCGACACCTATATTTGAAATGCCTATCGGCACCTATATTTTAAATGCCTATCGGCAACTATATCTGAAATGCCTATAGGCACCTATATCTGAAATGCCTATCGGCACCTATTTTTGAAATGCCTATCGGAAACTACATCTAAAATGCCTATCGGCACCTATTTTTAAAATGACAATCGGTAAGTATATCTGAAATGCCTATCGGCACCTATATCTGAAATGCCTATCGGCACCAATTTTTGAAATGCCTATCGGAAACTACATCTGAAATGCCTATCAACACCTATATTTAAAATGCCTATTGGCAACCATATCTGGAATGCCTATTGGCACCTATATTTGAAATGCCTATCGGCTTCTATATCTTAAATGCCTATCGGCACCTATTTTTAAAATGCCAATCGGCAATTATATCTGAAATGCCTATCGGCACCTATATCTGAAATGCCTATCGGCACCTATTTTTTAAATGCCTATCGGAAACTACATCTGAAATGCCTATCAGCACCTATATTTGAAATGCCTATCGGCAACCATATCTGGAATGCCTATCGGCACCTATATTTGAAATGACTATCGGCTTCTATATCTGAAATGCCTATCGGCACCTATTTTTAAAATGCCAATCGGCTACTATATCTGAAGTGCCTATCGGCACCTATATCTGAAATGCCTATCGGCACCTATTTTTGAAATGCCTATCGAAAACTACATCTGAAATGCCTATCAGCACCTATATTTTAAATGCCTATCGGCAACTATATCTGATATGCCTATCGGCACCTATATATGAAATGCCTATTGGCACCTATTTTTGAAATGCCTATCGGAAACTACATCTAAAATGCCTATCGGCACCTATTTTTAAAAAGCCAATCGGCAACTATATCTGAAATGCCTATAGGCACCTATATCTGAAATGCCTATCGGCACCTATTTTTGAAATGCCTATCGGAAACTACATCTGAAATGCCTATCAGCACCTATATTTGAAATGCCTATCGGCAACCATATCTGAAATGCCTATCGGCACCTATATTTGAAATACCTATCGGCTTCTATATCTGAAATGCCTATCGGCACCTATTTTTAAAATGCCAATCGGTAACTATATCTGAAATGCCTATTGGCACCTATATCTCAAATGCCTATCGGCACCAATTTTTGAAATGCCTATCAGAAACTACATCTGGAAAGCCTATCAGCACCCATATTTGAAATGCCTATCGGCAACCATATCTGGAATGCCTATCGGCACCTATATTTAAAATGCCTATCGGCTTCTATATCTGAAATGCCTATCGGCACCTATTTTTAAAATGCCAATCGGCAACTATATCTGAAATGCCTATCGGCACCTATTTCTGAAATGCCTATCGGCACCAATTTTTGAAATGCTTATCGGAAACTACATCTGAAATGCCTATCAACACCTATATTTGAAATGCCTATCGGCAACCACATCTAGAATGCCTATCGGCACCTATATTTGAAATGACTATCGGCTTCTATATCTGAAATGCCAGTCGGCACCTATTTTTAAAATGCCAATCGGCAACTATATCTGAAGTGCCTATCGGCACCTATATCTGAAATGCCTATCGGCACCTATTTTTGAAATGCCTATCGAAAACTACATCTGAAATGCCTATCAGCACCTATATTTGAAATGCCTACCGGAAACCACATCAGAAATGCCTATCGGCACCTATATCTGAAATGCCTTTCGGCATTTATATCTGAAATGCCTATCGACACCTATATTTGAAATGCCTATCGGCACCTATATTTTAAATGCTTATCGGCAACTATATCTGATATGCCTATCGGCACCTATATCTGAAATGCCTATCGGCACCAATTTTTGAAATGCCTATCGGAAACTACATCTGAAATGTCTATCAGCACCTATATTTGAAATGCCTATCCACAACCATATCTGGAATGCCTATCGGCACCTATATTTGAAATGCCTATCGGCTCTTATATCTGAAATGCCTATCGGCACCTATTTTTGAAATGCCTATCGGAAACTACATCTGAAATGTCTATCAGCACCTATATTTGAAATGCCTATCGGCAACCATATCTGGAATGCCTATCGGCACCTATATTTGAAATGCCTATCGGCTTCTATATCTGAATTGCCTATCGGCACCTATTTTTAAAATGCCAATCGGCAACTATATCTGAAATGCCTATCGGCACCTATATCTGAAATGCCTATCGGCACCTATTTTTGAAATGCCTATCGGCAACCATATTTGGAGTGCCTATCGGCACATATATTTGAAATGCCTATCGGCAACCATATCTGGAATGCCTATCGACACCTATATTTGAAATGCCTATCGGCTTCTATATCTGAAATGCCTATCGGCACCTATTTTTAAAATGCCAATCGGCAACTATATCTGTAATGCCTATCGGCACCTATATCTGAAATGCCTATCGGCACCTATTTTTGAAATGCCTATCGGAAACTACATCTGAAATGCCTATCAGCACCAATATTTGAAATGCCCATCGGCAACCCTATCTAAAATGCCTATCGACACCTATATTTAAAATGCCTATCGGCTTCTATATCTGAAATGCCTATCGGCACCTATTTTTAAAATGCCAATCGGCAACTATATCTGAAATGCCTATCGACACCTATATCTGAAATGCCTACCGGCACATATTTTTGAAATGCCTATCGGAAACTACATCTGAAATGCCTATCAGCACCAATATTTGAAACGCCCATCGGCAACCATATCTGAAATGCCTATCGACACCTATATTTGAAATACCTATCGGCTTCTATATCTGAAATGCCTATCGGCACCTATTTTTGAAATGCCAATCTGCAACTATATCTGAAATGCCTATCGGCACCTATAACTGAAATGCCTATCGGCACCAATTTTTGAAATGCCTATCGAAAACTACATCTGAAATGCCTATCAGCACCTATATTTGAAATGCCTATCGGCAACCATATCTGGAATGCCTATCGGAACCTATATTTGAAATGCCTATTGGCTTCTATATCTGAAATGCCTATCGACACCTATTTTTAAAATGCCAATTGGCAACTATATCTGAAATGCCTATCGGCACCTATATCTGAAATGCCTTACGGTACCTATTTTTGAAATGCCTATCGGAAACTACATCTGAAATGCCTATCAGCACCAATATTTGAAATGCCCATCGGCAACCATATCTGAAATGCCTATCGACACCTATATTTGAAATACCTATCGGCTTCTATATCTGAAATGCCTATCGGCACCTATTTTTGAAATGCCAATCTGCAACTATATCTGAAATGCCTATCGGCACCTATAACTGAAATGCCTATCGGCACCAATTTTTGAAATGCCTATCGAAAACTACATCTGAAATGCCTATCAGCACCTATATTTGAAATGCCTATCGGCAACCATATCTGGAATGCCTATCGGAACCTATATTTGAAATTCCTATCGGTTTCTATATCTGAAATGCCTATCGGCACCTATTTTTAAAATGCCAATCGGTAACTATATCTGAAATGCCTATCGGCACCTATATCTGAAATGCCTATCGGCACCAATTTTTGAAATGCCTATCGGAAACTACATCTGGAATGCCTATCAGCACCGATATTTGAAATGCCTATCGGCAACCATATCTGGAATGCCTATCGGCACCTATATTTGAAATGCCTATCGGCTTCTATATCTGAAATGCCTATCGACACCTAGTTTTAAAATGCCAATCGGCAACTATATCTGAAATGCCTATCGGCACCTTTATCTGAAATGCCAATCGGCACCTATTTTTGAAATGCCTATCGGAAACTACATCTAAAATGCCTATCGGCACCTATTTTTAAAATGCCAATCGGCAACTCTATCTGAAATGCCTATCGGCACCTATATCTGAATTGCCTATCGGCACCTATTTTTTAAATGCCTATCGGAAACTACATCTGAAATGCCTATCAGCACCTATATTTGAAATGCCTATCGGCAACCATATCTGAAATGCCTATCGACACCTATATTTTAAATACCTATCGGCTTCTATATCTGAAATGCCTATTGGCACCTATTTTTAAAATGCCAATCGGCAACTATATCTGAAATGCCTATCAGCACCTATATCTGAAATGCCTAACGGCACCAATTTTTGAAATGCCTATCGGAAACTACATCTGAAATGCCTATCAGCACCTATATTTAAAATGCCTACCGGCAACCATATCTGGAATGCCTATCGGTACCTATATTTGTAATGCCTATTGGCTTCTATATCTGAAATGCCTATCGACACCTATTTTTAAAATGCCAATTGGCAACTATATCTGAAATGCCTATCGGCACCTATATCTGAAATGCCTTTCGGTACCTATTTTTGAAATGCCTATCGGAAACTACATCTGAAATGCCTATCAGCACTTATATTTGAAATGCCTATCGGCAACCATATCTGAAATGCCTATCGGCACCTATATTTGAAATGCGTATCGGCTTCTATAACTGAAATGCCTATCGGCACCTATTTTTATAATGCCAATCGGCAACTATATCTGAAATGCCTATCGACACCTATATTTGAAATACCTATCGGCTTCTATATCTGAAATGTCTATCGGCACCTGTTTTTAAAATGCCAATCGGCAACTATATCTGAAATGCCTATTGGCACCTATATCTAAAAATGCCTATCGGCATCAATTTTTGAAATGCCTATCGGAAACTACATCTAAAATGCCTATCAGCACGTATATTTGAAATGCCTATTGGCAACCATATTCGGAATGCCTATCGGCACCTATATTTGAAATGCCTATCAGCTTCTATATCTGAAATGCCTATCGGCACCTATTTTTAAAATGACAATTGGCAACTTAATCTGAAATGCCTATCGGCACCTATATCTGAAATGCCTATCGGCACCTCTTTTTGAAATGCCTATCGGTTTCTATATCTGAAATGCCTATCGGCACCTATATTTGAAATGCCTATCGGCAACCATATCTGGAATGCCTATCGGCACCTATATTTGAAATGCCTATCAACTTCAATATCTGAAATGCCTATCGGCACCTATTTTTAAAATGCCAATCGGCAACTATATCTAAAATGCCTATCGACACCTATATCTGAAATGCCTATCGGCACCTATTTTTTAAATGCCTATCGGAAACTACATCTGAAATGCCTATCAGCACATATATTTGAAATGCCTATCGGCAACCATATCTGAAATGCCTATCGAAACCTATATTTGAAATACCTATCGGCTTCTATATTTGAAATGCCTATCGGCACCTATATCTGAAATGCCTATCGGCACCAATTTTTGAAATGCCTATCGGCAACCATATCTGGAATGCCTATCGGCACCTATATTTGAAATGCCTATCAACTTCAATATCTGAAATGCCTATCGGCACCTATTTTTAAAATGCCAATCGGCAACTATATCTAAAATGCCTATCGACACCTATATCTGAAATGCCTATCGGCACCAATTTTTGAAATGCCTATCGAAACCTACATCTGGAATGCCTATCAGCACCTATATTTGAAATGCCTATCGGCAACCATATCTGGAATGCCTATCAGCACCTATATTTGAAATGCCTATCGGCTTCTATATCTGAAATGCCTATCGACACCTATTTTTAAAATGCCAATCTGCAACTATATCTGAAATGCCTATCGGCACCTATATCTGAAATGCCTATCGGCACCAATTTTTGAAATGCCTATCGAAACCTACATCTGAAATGCCTATCAGCACCTATATTTGAAATGCCTATCGACAACCATATCTGGAATGCCTATCGGCACCTATATTTGAAATGCCTATTGGCTTCTATATCTGAAATGCCTATCGGCACCTATTTTTAAAATGCCAATCGGCAACTATATCTGAAGTGCCTATCGTCACCTATATTTGAAATGCCTATCGGCACCTATTTTTGAAATGCCTATCGAAAACTACATCTGAAATGCCTATCAGCACCTATATTTGAAATGCCTATCGGCAACCACTTCAGAAATGCCTATCGGCACCTATATCTGAAATGCCTTTCGGCATTTACATCTGAAATGCCTATCGACACCTATATTTGAAATGCTTATCGGCACCTATATTTTAAATGCCAATCGGCAACTAAATCTGATATGAATATCGGCACCTATATCTGAAATGCCTATCGGCACCTATTTTTGAAATGCCTATCGGAAACTACATCTAAAATGCCTATCGGCACCTAATTTTAAAATGCCAATCGGCAACTCTATCTGAAATGCCTATCGGCACCTATATCTGAATTGCCTATCGGCACCTATTTTTTAAATGCCTATCGGAAACTACATCTGAAATGCCTATCAGCACCTATATTTGAAATGCCTATCGGCAACCATATCTGAAATGCCTATCGACACCTATATTTTAAATACCTATCGGCTTCTATATCTGAAATGCCTATTGGCACCTATTTTTAAAATGCCAATCGGCAACTATATCTGAAATGCCTATCAGCACCTATATCTGAAATGCCTATCGGCACCAATTTTTGAAATGCCTATCGGAAACTACATCTGAAATGCCTTTCAGCACCTATATTTGAAATGCCTATCGGCAACCATATCTGGAATGCCTATCGGCACCTATATTTGAAATGCCTATTGGCTTCTAGATCTGAAATGCCTATCGACACCTATTTTTAAAATGCCAATTGGCAACTATATCTGAAATGCCTATCAGCACCTATATCTGAAATGCCTTTCGGTACCTATTTTTGAAATGCCTATCGGAAACTACATCTGAAATGCCTATCAGCACTTATATTTGAAATGCCTATCGGCAACCATATCTGGAATGCCTATCGGCACCCATATTTGAAATGCCTATCGGCTTCTATAACTGAAATGCCTATCGGCACCTATTTTTAAAACGCCAATCGGCAACTATATCTGAAATGCCTATCGGCACCTATATCTGAAATGCCTATCGGCACCTATTTTTGAAATGCCTTTCGGAAACTACATCTGAAATGCCTATCTGCTCCTATATCTGAAATGCCTATCGGCACCTATATCTGAAATGCCTTTCGGTACCTATTTTTGAAATGCCTATCGGAAACTACATCTGAAATGCCTATCAGCACTTATATTTGAAATGCCTATCGGCAAACATATCTGGAATGCCTATCGGCACCTATATTTGAAATGCCTATCGGCTTCTATAACTGAAATGTCTATCGGCACCTGTTTTTAAAATGCCAATCGGCAACTATATCTGAAATGCCTATTGGCACCTATATCTGAAATGCCTATCGGCATCAATTTTTGAAATGCCTATCGGAAACTACATCTAAAATGCCTATCAGCACGTATATTTGAAATGCCTATTGGCAAACATATCTGGAATGCCTATCGGCACCTATATTTGAAATGCCTATCAGCTTCTATATCTGAAATGCCTATCGGCACCTATATCTGAAATGCCTATCGGCACCTATTTTTGAAATGCCTATCGGCTTCTATATCTGAAATGCCTATCGGCACCTATATTTGAAATGCCTATCGGCAACCATATCTGGAATTACTATCGGCACCTATATTTGAAATGCCTATCAACTTCAATATCTGAAATGCCTATCGGCATTTATTTTTAAAATGCCAATCGGCAACTATATCTGAAATGCCTATCGACACCTATATCTGAAATGCCTATCGGCACCTATTTTTGAAATGCCTATCGGAAACTACATCTGAAATGCCTATCAGCACCTATATTTGAAATACGTATCGGCAACCATATCTTAAATGCCTATCGACACCTATATTTGAAATACCTATCGGTTTCTATATCTGAAATGCCTATCAGCACCTATTTTTAAAATGCCAATCGGTAACTATATCTGAAATGCCTATCGGCACCTATATCTGAAATGCCTATCGGCACCAATTTTTGAAATGCCTATCGGAAACTACATCTGGAATGCCTATCAGCACCGATATTTGAAATGCCTATCGGCAACCATATCTGGAATGCCTATCGGCACCTATATTTGAAATGCCTATCGGCTTCTATATCTGAAATGCCTATCGACACCTATTTTTAAAATGCCAATCGGCAACTATATCTGAAATGCCTATCGGCACCTTTATCTGATATGCTTATCGGCACCTATATCTGAAATGCCTATCGGCACCTATATTTGAAATGCCTATCGGCTTCTATATCTGAAATGCCTATCGACACCTAGTTTTAAAATGCCAATCGGCAACTATATCTGAAATGCCTATCGGCACCTTTATCTGATATGCTTATCGGCACCTATATCTGAAATGCCTATCCGCATTTACATCTGAAATGCCTATCGACACCTATATTTGAAATGCTTATCGGCACCTATATTTTAAATGCCTATCGGCAACTATATCTGATATGACTATCGGCACCTATATCTGAAATGCCTATCGGCACCTATTTTTGAAATGCCTATCGGAAACTACATCTAAAATGCCTATTAGCACCTATTTTTAAAATGCCAATCGGCAACTCTATCTGAAATGCCTATCGGCACCTATATCTGAATTGCCTATCGGCACCTATTTTTGAAATGCCTATCGGAAACTACATCTGAAATGCCTATCAGCACCTATATTTGAAATGCCTATCGGCAACCATATCTGAAATGCCTATCGACACCTATATTTGAAATACCTATCGGCTTCTATATCTGAAATGCCTATCGGCACCTATTTTTAAAATGCCAATCGGCAACTATATCTGAAATGCCTATCGGCACCTATATTTGAAATGCCTATCGGCACCAATTTTTGAAATGCCTATCGGAAACTACATCTGAAATGACTATCAGCACCTATATTTGAAATGCCTATCGGCAACCATATCTAGAATGCCTATCGGCACCTATTTTTGAAATGCCTATCGGAAACTACATCTGAAATGCCTATCAGCACCTATATTTGAAATGCCTATCGGCAACCATATCTGAAATGCCTATCGGCACCTATATTTGAAATGCCTATCGGCTTCTATATCTGAAATGCCTATCGGCACCTATTTTTAAAATGCCAATCGGCAACTATATCTGAAAGGCCTATCGGCACCTACATCTGAAATGCCTATCGGCACCTATTTTTGAAATGCCTATCGGAAACTACATCTGAAATGCCTATCAGCACCTATATTTGAAATGCCTATCGGCAACTATATCTGGAATGCCTATCGGCACCTATATTTGAAATGCCTATCGGCTTCTATATCTGAAATGCCTATCGGCACCTATTTTTAAAATGCCAATCGGCAACTATATCTGAAATGCCTATCGGCACCTATATCTGAAATGCCTATCGGCACCTATTTTTGAAATGCCTGTCGAAAACTACATCTGAAATGCCTATCAACACCTATATTTGAAATGCCTATCGGCAACCATATCTGGAATGCCTATCGGCACCTATATTTGAAATGCCTATCGGCTTCTATATCTGAAATGCCAATCGGCGCCTATTTTTAAAATGCCAATCGGCAACTATATCTGTAATGCCTACCGGCACCTATATCTGAAATGCCTATCGGCACCTATTTTTGAAGTGCCTATCGGAAACTACATCTGAAATGCCTATCAGCACCAATATTTGAAATGCCTATCGGCAACCATATCTGAAATGCCTATCGACACCTATATTTGAAATACCTATCGGCTTCTATATCTGAAATGCCTATCGGCACCTATTTTTAAAATGCCAATCGGTTACTATATCTGAAATGCCTATCGGCACCTATTTTTGAAATGCCTATCGAAAACTACATCTGAAATGCCTATCAGCACCTATATTTGAAATGCCTATCGGCTTCTATATCTGAAATGGCTATCGGCACCTATTTTTAAAATGCCAATCGGACACTATATCTGAAGTGCCTATCGGCACCTATATCTGAAATGCCTATCGGCACCTATATCTGAAATGCCTATCGGCACCAATTTTTGAAATGCCTATCAGAAACTACATCTGGAATGCCTATCAGCACCTATATTTGAAATGCCTATCGGCAACCATATCTGGAATGCCTATCGGCACCTATATTTGAAATGCCTATCGGCTTCTATATCTAAAATGCCAATCGGCACCTATTTTTGAAATCCCTTTCGGAAACTACATCTGAAATGCCTATCTGCTCCTATATTTGAAATGCCTATCGGCAACCATATCTGGAATGCCTATCGGCACCTACATTTGAAATGCCTATCGGCTTCTATATCTGAAATGCCTATCGGCACCTATTTTTAAAATGCCAATTGGCAACTATATCTGAAATGCCTATCGGCACTTATATCTGAAATGACTATCGGCACCTATTTTTGAAATGCCTAAGGCTTCTATATCTGAAATGCCTATCGGCACCTATATTTGAAATGCCTATCGGCAACCATATCTGGAATGCCTATCAGCACCTATATTTGAAATGCCTATCGGCTTCTATATCTGAAATGCCTATCGGTACCTATTTTTAAAATGCTTATCGGCAACTATATCTGAAATGCCTATCGGCACCTATATCTGAAATGCCGATCGGCACCTATTTTTGAAATGCCTATTGGAAACTACATCTGAAATGCCTATCAGCACCTATATTTGAAATGCCTATCGGCAACCATATCTGAAATGCCTATCGACACCTATATTTGAAATACCTATCGGCTTCTATATCTGAAATGCCTATCGGCACCTATTTTTAAAATGCCAATCGGTAACTATATCTGCAATGCCTATCGGCACCTATATCTGAAATACCTATCGGCACCAATTTTTGAAATGCCTATCAGAAACTACATCTGGAATGCCATCAGCACCTGTATTTGAAATGCCTATCGGCAACCATATCTGGAATGCCTATCGGCACCTATATTTGAAATGCCTATCGGCACCTATATCTGAAATGCCTATCGGCACCTATTTTTGAAATGCCTATCGGAAACTACATCTGAAATGCCTATCAGCACTTATATTTGAAATGCTTATCAGCAACCATATCTGAAATGCCTATTGACACCTATATTTGAAATACTAATCGGCTTCTATATCTGAAATGCCTATCGGCACCTATTTTTAAAATGCCAATCGGCAGGTATATCTGAAATGCCTATCGGCACCTATATCTGAAATGCCTATCGGCACCAATTTTTGAAATGCCTATCGGAAACTACATCTGAAATGCCTATCAGCACCTATATTTGAAATGCCTATCGGCAACCATATTTGGAATGCTTATCGGCACCTATATTTGAAATGCCTATCGGCTTCTGTATCTGAAATGCCTATCGGCACCTATATCTGAAATGCCTTTCGGCACCTATTTTTGAAATGCCTATCGGAAACTACATCTGAACTGCCTATCAGCACCTATATTTGAATTGCCAATCGGCAACCATATCTGGAATGCCTATCGGCACTTATATTTGAAATGCCTATCGGCTTCTATATCCGAAATGCCTATCGGCACCTATTTTTAAAATGCCAATCGGCAACTATATCTGAAATGCCTATCGGCACCTATATCTGAAATGCCTATCGGCACCTATTTTTGAAATGCCTATCGGAAACTACATCTGAAATGCCTATCAGCACCTATATTTGAAATGCCTATCGGCAACCATATCTGGAATGCCTATCGGCACCTATATTTGAAATGCCTATCGGCTTCTATATCTGAAATGCCTATCGGCACCTATTTTTAAAATGCTAATCGGCAACTATATCCGTAATGCCTATCGGCACCTATATCTGAAATGCCTATCGGCACCTATTTTTGAAATGCCTATCGGAAACTACATCTGAAATGCCTATCAGCACCAATATTTGAAATGCCTATCGGCAACCATATCTGGAATGCCTATCGGCACCTATATTTGAAATGACTATCGGCTTCTATATCTGAAATGCCTATCGGCACCTATTTTTAAAATGCTAATCGGCAACTATATCTGAAGTGCCTATCGGCATCTATATCTGAAATGCCTATCGGCACCTATTTTTGAAATGCCTATCGAAAACTACATCTGAAATGCCTATCAGCACCTATATTTGAAATGCCTATCGGCGACCAGATCAGAAATGCCTATCGACACCTATATTTGAAATACCTATCAGCTTCTATATCTGAAATGCCTATCGGCACCTATTTTTAAAATGCCAATCGGTAACTATATCTGAAATGCCTATCGGCACCTATATCTGAAATGCCTATCGGCACCAATTTTTGAAATGCCTATCAGAAACTACATCTGGAATGCCTATCAGCACCTATATTTGAAATGCCTATCGGCAACCATATCTTTAATGCCTATCGGCACCTATATTTGAAATGCCTATCGGCTTCTATATCTGAAATGCCTATCGACACCTATTTTTAAAATGCCAATCGGCAACTATATCTGAAATGCCTATCGGCGCCTATATCTGAAATGCCTATCGGCACCTAAATTTGAAATGCCTATCGGCTTCTATATCTGAAATGCCTATCGGCACCTATTTTTAAAATGCCAATCGGCAACTATATCTGAAATGCCTATCGGCACCTATATCTGAAATGCCTACCGGCACCTATTTTTGAAATGCCTATCGGCAACCATATCTGGAGTGCCTATCGGCACCTATATTTGTAATGCCTATCGGCAACCATATCTGGAATGCCTATCGGCACCTATATTTGAAATGCCTATCGGCTTCTATATCTGAAATGCCTATCGGCACCTATTTTTAAAATGCCAATCGGCAACTATATCTGTAATGCCTATCGGCACCTATATCTGAAATGCCTATCGGCACCTATTTTTGAAATGCCTATCGGAAACTACATCTGAAATGCCTATCAGCACCAATATTTGAAATGCCAATCGGCAACCATATCTGAAATGCCTATCGACACCTATATTTGAAATGCCTATCGGCTTCTATATCTGAAATGCCTATCGGCACCTATTTTTAAAATGCCAATCGGCAACTATATCTGAAATGCCTATCGGCACCTATATCTGAAATCCCTATCGGCACCTATTTTTGAAATGCCTATCGGAAACTACATCTGAAATGCCTATCAGCACCAATATTTGAAATGCCTATCGGCAACCACATCTGAAATGCCTATCAGCACCTATATTTGAAATGCCTATCGGCAACCATATCTGAAATGCCTATCGACACCTATATTTGAAATACCTATCGGCTTCTATATCTGGAATGCCTATCGGCACCTATTTTTAAAATGCCAATCGGCAACTATATCTGAAATGCCTATCGGCACCTATATCTGAAATGCCTATCGGCACCTATTTTTGAAATGCCTATCGGAAACTACATCTGAAATGCCTATCAGCACCTATATTTGAAATGCCTATCGGCCACCATATCTGGAATGCCTATCGGCACCTATATTTGAAATGCCTATCGGCTTCTATATCTGAAATGCCAATCGGCACCTATTTTTAAAATGCCAATCGGCAACTATATCTGAAATGCCTATCGGCACCTGTATCTGAAATGCCTATCGGCACCTATTTTTGAAATGCCTATCGGAAACTACATCTGAAATGCCTATCAGCACCTATATTTGAAATGCCTATGGGCAACCATATCTGGAATGCCTATCGGCACCTATATTTGAAATGCCTATCGGCTTCTATATATGAAATGCCTATCGGCACCTATTTTTAAAATGCTAATCGGCAACTATATCTGTAATGCCTATAGGCACCTATATCTGAAATGCCTATCAGCACCTATTTTTGAAATGCCTATCGGAAACTACATCTAAAATGCCTATCAGCACCAATATTTGAAATGCCTATCGGCAACCATATCTGAAATGCCTATCGACACCTATATTTGAAATACCTATCGGCTTCTATATCTGAAATGCCTATCGGCACCTATTTTTAAAATGCCAATCGGCAACTATATCTGAAATGCCTATCGGCACCTATATCTGAAATGCCTATCGGCACCTATTTTTGAAATGCCTATCGGAAACTACATCTGAAATGCCTATCAGCACCTATATTTGAAATGCCTGTTGGCAACCATATCTGGAATGCCTATCGGCGCCTATATTTGAAATGCCTATCGGCTTCTATATCTGAAATGGCTATCGGCACCTATTTTTTAAATGCCAATCGGACACTATATCTGAAGTGCCTATCGGCACCTATATCTGAAATGCCTATCGGCACCTATTTTTGAAATGCCTATCGGAAACTACATCTGAAATGCCTATCAGCACCTATATTTGAAATGCCTGTTGGCAACCATATCTGGAATGCCTATCGGCGCCTATATTTGAAATGCCTATCGGCTTCTATATCTGAAATGGCTATCGGCACCTATTTTTTAAATGCCAATCGGACACTATATCTGAAGTGCCTATCGGCACCTATATCTGAAATGCCTATCGGCACCTATTTTTGAAATGCCTTTCGGAAACTACATCTGAAATGCCTATCTGCTCCTATATTTGAAATGCCTATCGGCAACCATATCTGAAATGCCTATCGGCACCTATTTTTAAATTGCCCATTGGCAACTATATCTGAAATGCCTATCGGCACTTATATCTGAAATGACTATCGGCACCTATTTTTGAAATGCCTAAGGCTTCTATATCTGAAATGCCTATCGGCACCTATATTTGAAATGCCTATCGGCAACCATATCTGGAATGCCTATCAGCACCTATATTTGAAATGCCTATCGGCTTCTATATCTGAAATGCCTATCGGTACCTATTTTTAAAATGCTTATCGGCAACTATATCTGAAATGCCGATCGGCACCTATTTTTGAAATGCCTATCGGAAACTACATCTGAAATGCCTATCAGCACCTATATTTGAAATGCCTATCGGCAACCATATCTGAAATGCCTATCGACACCTATATTTGAAATACCTATCGGCTTCTATATCTGAAATGCCTATCGGCACCTATTTTTGAAATGCCTATCGGAAACTACATCTGAAATGCCTATCAGCACTTATATTTGAAATGCTTATCAGCAACCATATCTGAAATGCCTATTGACACCTATATTTGAAATACTAATCGGCTTCTATATCTGAAATGCCTATCGGCACCTATTTTTAAAATGCCAATCGGTTACTATATCTGAAATGCCTATCGGCACCTATTTTTGAAATGCCTATCGGAAACTACATCTGAAATGCCTATCAGCACCTATATTTGAAATGCCTATCGGCAAACATATCTGAAATGCCTATCGGCACCTATATTTGAAATGCCAATCCGCTTCTCTATCTGAAATGCCTATCGGCACCTATTTTTAAAATGCCAATCGGCAACTATATCTGAAATGCCTATCGGCACCTATATCTGAAATGCCTATCGGCACCTATTTTTGAAATGCCTATCGGAAACTACATCTAAAATGCCTATCAGCACCTATATTTGAAATGCCCGTTGGCAACCATATCTGGAATGCCTATCGGCGCCTATATTTGAAATGCCTATCGGCTTCTATATCTGAAATGGCTATCGGCACCTATTTTTAAAATGCCAATCGGACACTATATCTGAAGTGCCTATCGGCACCTATATCTGAAATACCTATCGGCACCTATTTTTGAAATGCCTATCGAAAACTACATCTGAAATGCCTATCAGCACCTATATTTGAAATGCCTATCGGCAACCACATCAGAAATGCCTATCGGCACCTATATCTAAAATGCCTTTCGGCATTTATATCTGAAATGCCTATCGGCACCTATTTTTAAAATGCCAATCGGTAACTATATCTGAAATGCCTATCGGCACCTATATCTGAAATGCCTATCGGCACCAATTTTTGAAATGCCTATCAGAAACTACATCTGGAATGCCTATCAGCACCTATATTTGAAATGCCTATCGGCAACATTATCTGGAATGCCTATCGGCACCTATATTTGAAATACCTATCGGCTTCTATATCTGAAATGCCTATCGGCACCTATTTTTGAAATGCCTTTCGGAAACTACATCTGAAATGCCTATCTGCTCCTATATTTGAAATGCCTATCGGCAACCATATCTGGAATGCCTATCGGCACCTACATTTGAAATGCCTATCGGCTTCTATATCTGAAATGCCTATCGGCACCTATTTTTAAAATGCCAATTGGCAACTATATCTGAAATGCCTATCGGCACTTATATCTGAAATGACTATCGGCACCTATTTTTGAAATGCCTAAGGCTTCTATATCTGAAATGCCTATCGGCACCTATATTTGAAATACCTATCGGCAACCATATCTGGAATGCCTATCAGCACCTATATTTGAAATGCCTATCGGCTTCTATATCTGAAATGCCTATCGGTACCTATTTTTAAAATGCTTATCGGCAACTATATCTGTAATGCCTATCGGCACCTATATCTGAAATGCCGATCGGCACCTATTTTTGAAATGCCTATCGGAAACTACATCTGAAATGCCAATCAGCACCTATATTTGAAATGCCTATCGGCAACCATATCTGAAATGCCTATCGACACCTATATTTGAAATACCTATCGGCTTCTATATCTGAAATGCCTATCGGCACCTATTTTTGAAATGCCTATCGGAAACTACATCTGAAATGCCTATCAGCACTTATATTTGAAATGCTTATCAGCAACCATATCTGAAATGCCTATTGACACCTATATTTGAAATACTAATTGGCTTCTATATCTGAAATGCCTATCGGCACCTATTTATAAAATGCCAATCGGTTACTATATCTGAAATGCCTATCGGCACCTATTTTTGAAATGCCTATCGGAAACTACATCTGAAATGCCTATCAGCACCTATATTTGAAATGCCTATCGGCAAACATATCTGAAATGCCTATCGGCACCTATATTTGAAATGCCAATCCGCTTCTCTATCTGAAATGCCTATCGGCACCTATTTTTAAAATGCCAATCGGCAACTATATCTGAAATGCCTATCGGCACCTATATCTGAAATGCCTATCAGCACCTATATTTGAAATGCCTATCGGCAACCATATCTGAAATGCCTATCGACACCTATATTTGAAATACCTATCGGCTTCTATATCTGAAATGCCTATCGGCACCTATTTTTGAAATGCCTATCGGAAACTACATCTGAAATGCCTATCAGCACTTATATTTGAAATGCTTATCAGCAACCATATCTGAAATGCCTATTGACACCTATATTTGAAATACTAATCGGCTTCTATATCTGAAATGCCTATCGGCACCTATTTTTAAAATGCCAATCGGTAACTATATCTGAAATGCCTATCGGCACCTATATCTGAAATGCCTATCGGCACCAATTTTTGAAATGCCTATCGGAAACTACATCTGGAATGCCTATCAGCACCGATATTTGAAATGCCTATCGGCAACCATATCTGGAATGCCTATCGGCACCTATATTTGAAATGCCTATCGGCTTCTATATCTGAAATGCCTATCGACACCTAGTTTTAAAATGCCAATCGGCAACTATATCTGAAATGCCTATCGGCACCTTTATCTGAAATGCCTATCGGCACCTATTTTTGAAATGCCTATCGGAAACTACATCTAAAATGCCTATCGGCACCTATTTTTAAAATGCCAATCGGCAACTCTATCTGAAATGCCTATCGGCACCTATATCTGAATTGCCTATCGGCACCTATTTTTTAAATGCCTATCGGAAACTACATCTGAAATGCCTATCAGCACCTATATTTGAAATGCCTATCGGCAACCATATCTGAAATGCCTATCGACACCTATATTTTAAATACCTATCGGCTTCTATATCTGAAATGCCTATTGGCACCTATTTTTAAAATGCCAATCGGCAACTATATCTGAAATGCCTATCAGCACCTATATCTGAAATGCCTAACGGCACCAATTTTTGAAATGCCTATCGGAAACTACATCTGAAATGCCTATCAGCACCTATATTTAAAATGCCTACCGGCAACCATATCTGGAATGCCTATCGGTACCTATATTTGTAATGCCTATTGGCTTCTATATCTGAAATGCCTATCGACACCTATTTTTAAAATGCCAATTGGCAACTATATCTGAAATGCCTATCGGCACCTATATCTGAAATGCCTTTCGGTACCTATTTTTGAAATGCCTATCGGAAACTACATCTGAAATGCCTATCAGCACTTATATTTGAAATGCCTATCGGCAACCATATCTGAAATGCCTATCGGCACCTATATTTGAAATGCGTATCGGCTTCTATAACTGAAATGCCTATCGGCACCTATTTTTATAATGCCAATCGGCAACTATATCTGAAATGCCTATCGACACCTATATTTGAAATACCTATCGGCTTCTATATCTGAAATGTCTATCGGCACCTGTTTTTAAAATGCCAATCGGCAACTATATCTGAAATGCCTATTGGCACCTATATCTAAAAATGCCTATCGGCATCAATTTTTGAAATGCCTATCGGAAACTACATCTAAAATGCCTATCAGCACGTATATTTGAAATGCCTATTGGCAACCATATTCGGAATGCCTATCGGCACCTATATTTGAAATGCCTATCAGCTTCTATATCTGAAATGCCTATCGGCACCTATTTTTAAAATGACAATTGGCAACTTAATCTGAAATGCCTATCGGCACCTATATCTGAAATGCCTATCGGCACCTCTTTTTGAAATGCCTATCGGTTTCTATATCTGAAATGCCTATCGGCACCTATATTTGAAATGCCTATCGGCAACCATATCTGGAATGCCTATCGGCACCTATATTTGAAATGCCTATCAACTTCAATATCTGAAATGCCTATCGGCACCTATTTTTAAAATGCCAATCGGCAACTATATCTAAAATGCCTATCGACACCTATATCTGAAATGCCTATCGGCACCTATTTTTTAAATGCCTATCGGAAACTACATCTGAAATGCCTATCAGCACATATATTTGAAATGCCTATCGGCAACCATATCTGAAATGCCTATCGAAACCTATATTTGAAATACCTATCGGCTTCTATATTTGAAATGCCTATCGGCACCTATATCTGAAATGCCTATCGGCACCAATTTTTGAAATGCCTATCGGCAACCATATCTGGAATGCCTATCGGCACCTATATTTGAAATGCCTATCAACTTCAATATCTGAAATGCCTATCGACACCTATTTTTAAAATGCCAATCGGCAACTATATCTAAAATGCCTATCGACACCTATATCTGAAATGCCTATCGGCACCAATTTTTGAAATGCCTATCGGAAACTACATCTGGAATGCCTATCAGCACCTATATTTGAAATGCCTATCGGCAACCATATCTGGAATGCCTATCAGCACCTATATTTGAAATGCCTATCGGCTTCTATATCTGAAATGCCTATCGACACCTATTTTTAAAATGCCAATCTGCAACTATATCTGAAATACCTATCGGCACCTATATCTGAAATGCCTATCGGCACCAATTTTTGAAATGCCTATCGAAACCTACATCTGAAATGCCTATCAGCACCTATATTTGAAATGCCTATCGACAACCATATCTGGAATGCCTATCGGCACCTATATTTGAAATGCCTATTGGCTTCTATATCTGAAATGCCTATCGGCACCTATTTTTAAAATGCCAATCGGCAACTATATCTGAAGTGCCTATCGGCACCTATATTTGAAATGCCTATCGGCACCTATTTTTGAAATGCCTATCGAAAACTACATCTGAAATGCCTATCAGCACCTATATTTGAAATGCCTATCGGCAACCACTTCAGAAATGCCTATCGGCACCTATATCTGAAATGCCTTTCGGCATTTACATCTGAAATGCCTATCGACACCTATATTTGAAATGCTTATCGGCACCTATATTTTAAATGCCAATCGGCAACTAAATCTGATATGAATATCGGCACCTATATCTGAAATGCCTATCGGCACCTATTTTTGAAATGCCTATCGGAAACTACATCTAAAATGCCTATCGGCACCTAATTTTAAAATGCCAATCGGCAACTCTATCTGAAATGCCTATCGGCACCTATATCTGAATTGCCTATCGGCACCTATTTTTTAAATGCCTATCGGAAACTACATCTGAAATGCCTATCAGCACCTATATTTGAAATGCCTATCGGCAACCATATCTGAAATGCCTATCGACACCTATATTTTAAATACCTATCGGCTTCTATATCTGAAATGCCTATTGGCACCTATTTTTAAAATGCCAATCGGCAACTATATCTGAAATGCCTATCAGCACCTATATCTGAAATGCCTATCGGCACCAATTTTTGAAATGCCTATCGGAAACTACATCTGAAATGCCTTTCAGCATCTATATTTGAAATGCCTATCGGCAACCATATCTGGAATGCCTATCGGCACCTATATTTGAAATGCCTATTGGCTTCTAGATCTGAAATGCCTATCGACACCTATTTTTAAAATGCCAATTGGCAACTATATCTGAAATGCCTATCAGCACCTATATCTGAAATGCCTTTCGGTACCTATTTTTGAAATGCCTATCGGAAACTACATCTGAAATGCCTATCAGCACTTATATTTGAAATGCCTATCGGCAACCATATCTGGAATGCCTATCGGCACCCATATTTGAAATGCCTATCGGCTTCTATAACTGAAATGCCTATCGGCACCTATTTTTAAAACGCCAATCGGCAACTATATCTGAAATGCCTATCGGCACCTATATCTGAAATGCCTATCGGCACCTATTTTTGAAATGCCTTTCGGAAACTACATCTGAAATGCCTATCTGCTCCTATATCTGAAATGCCTATCGGCACCTATATCTGAAATGCCTTTCGGTACCTATTTTTGAAATGCCTATCGGAAACTACATCTGAAATGCCTATCAGCACTTATATTTGAAATGCCTATCGGCAAACATATCTGGAATGCCTATCGGCACCTATATTTGAAATGCCTATCGGCTTCTATAACTGAAATGTCTATCGGCACCTGTTTTTAAAATGCCAATCGGCAACTATATCTGAAATGCCTATTGGCACCTATATCTGAAATGCCTATCGGCATCAATTTTTGAAATGCCTATCGGAAACTACATCTAAAATGCCTATCAGCACGTATATTTGAAATGCCTATTGGCAAACATATCTGGAATGCCTATCGGCACCTATATTTGAAATGCCTATCAGCTTCTATATCTGAAATGCCTATCGGCACCTATATCTGAAATGCCTATCGGCACCTATTTTTGAAATGCCTATCGGCTTCTATATCTGAAATGCCTATCGGCACCTATATTTGAAATGCCTATCGGCAACCATATCTGGAATGCCTATCGGCACCTATATTTGAAATGCCTATCAACTTCAATATCTGAAATGCCTATCGGCATTTATTTTTAAAATGCCAATCGGCAACTATATCTGAAATGCCTATCGACACCTATATCTGAAATGCCTATCGGCACCTATTTTTGAAATGCCTATCGGAAACTACATCTGAAATGCCTATCAGCACCTATATTTGAAATACGTATCGGCAACCATATCTTAAATGCCTATCGACACCTATATTTGAAATACCTATCGGTTTCTATATCTGAAATGCCTATCAGCACCTATTTTTAAAATGCCAATCGGTAACCATATCTGTAATGCCTATCGGCACCTATATCTGAAATGCCTATCGGCTTCTATATCTGAAATGCCTATCGACACCTATTTTTAAAATGCCAATCGGCAACTATATCTGAAATGCCTATCGGCACCTTTATCTGATATGCTTATCGGCACCTATATCTGAAATGCCTATCGGCACCTATATTTGAAATGCCTATCGGCTTCTATATCTGAAATGCCTATCGACACCTAGTTTTAAAATGCCAATCGGCAACTATATCTGAAATGCCTATCGGCACCTTTATCTGATATGCTTATCGGCACCTATATCTGAAATGCCTATCCGCATTTACATCTGAAATGCCTATCGACACCTATATTTGAAATGCTTATCGGCACCTATATTTTAAATGCCTATCGGCAACTATATCTGATATGACTATCGGCACCTATATCTGAAATGCCTATCGGCACCTATTTTTGAAATGCCTATCGGAAACTACATCTAAAATGCCTATTGGCACCTATTTTTAAAATGCCAATCGGCAACTCTATCTGAAATGCCTATCGGCACCTATATCTGAATTGCCTATCGGCACCTATTTTTGAAATGCCTATCGGAAACTACATCTGAAATGCCTATCAGCACCTATATTTGAAATGCCTATCGGCAACCATATCTGAAATGCCTATCGACACCTATATTTGAAATACCTATCGGCTTCTATATCTGAAATGCCTATCGGCACCTATTTTTAAAATGCCAATCGGCAACTATATCTGAAATGCCTATCGGCACCTATATCTGAAATGCCTATCGGCACCAATTTTTGAAATGCCTATCGGAAACTACATCTGAAATGACTATCAGCACCTATATTTGAAATGCCTATCGGCAACCATATCTGGAATGCTTATCGGCACCTATATTTGAAATGCCTATCGGCTTCTATATCTGAAATGCCTATCGGCACCTATTTTTAAAATGCCAATCGGCAACTATATCTGAAATGCCTATCGGCACCTACATCTGAAATGCCTATCGGCACCTATTTTTGAAATGCCTATCGGAAACTACATCTGAAATGCCTATCAGCACCTATATTTGAAATGCCTATCGGCAACTATATCTGGAATGCCTATCGGCACCTATATTTGAAATGCCTATCGGCTTCTATATCTGAAATGCCTATCGGCACCTATTTTTAAAATGCCAATCGGCTACTATATCTGAAATGCCTATCGGCACCTATATCTGAAATGCCTATCGGCACCTATTTTTGAAATGCCTGTCGGAAAATACATCTGAAATGCCTATCAGCACCTATATTTGAAATGCCTATCGGCAACCATATCTAGAATGCCTATCGGCACCTATATTTGAAATGCCTATTGGCTTCTATATCTGAAATGCCTATCGGCGCCTATTTTTAAAATGCCAATCGGCAACTATATCTGTAATGCCTACCGGCACTTATATCTGAAATGCCTATCGGCACCTATTTTTGAAGTGCCTATCGGAAACTACATCTGAAATGCCTATCAGCACCAATATTTGAAATGCCTATCGGCAACCATATCTGAAATGCCTATCGACACCTATATTTGAAATACCTATCGGCCTCTATATCTGAAATGCCTATCGGCACCTATTTTTAAAATGCCAATCGGTTACTATATCTGAAATGCCTATCGGCACCTATTTTTGAAATGCCTATCGGAAACTACATCTGAAATGCCTATCAGCACCTTTATTTGAAATGACTATCGGCAACTATATCTGGAATGCCCATCGGCACCTATATTTGAAATGCCTATTGGCTTCTATATCTGAAATGCCTATCGGCACCTATTTTTAAAATGCCAATCGGCAACTATATCTGAAATGCCTATCGGCACCTATATCTGAAATGCCTATCGGCACCTATTTTTGAAATGCCTGTCGAAAACTACATCTGAAATGCCTATCAACACCTATATTTGAAATGCCTATCGGCAACCATATCTGGAATGCCTATCGGCACCTATATTTGAAATGCCTATCGGCTTCTATATCTGAAATGCCAATCGGCGCCTATTTTTAAAATGCCAATCGGCAACTATATCTGTAATGCCTACCGGCACCTATATCTGAAATGCCTATCGGCACCTATTTTTGAAGTGCCTATCGGAAACTACATCTGAAATGCCTATCAGCACCAATATTTGAAATGCCTATCGGCAACCATATCTGAAATGCCTATCGACACCTATATTTGAAATACCTATCGGCTTCTATATTTGAAATGCCTATCGGCACCTATTTTTAAAATGCCAATCGGTTACTATATCTGAAATGCCTATCGGCACCTATTTTTGAAATGCCTATCGAAAACTACATCTGAAATGCCTATCAGCACCTATATTTGAAATGCCTATCGGCTTCTATATCTGAAATGGCTATCGGCACCTATTTTTAAAATGCCAATCGGACACTATATCTGAAGTGCCTATCGGCACCTATATCTGAAATGCCTATCGGCACCTATATCTGAAATGCCTATCGGCACCAATTTTTGAAATGCCTATCAGAAACTACATCTGGAATGCCTATCAGCACCTATATTTGAAATGCCTATCGGCAACCATATCTGGAATGCCTATCGGCACCTATATTTGAAATGCCTATCGGCTTCTATATCTAAAATGCCAATCGGCACCTATTTTTGAAATCCCTTTCGGAAACTACATCTGAAATGCCTATCTGCTCCTATATTTGAAATGCCTATCGGCAACCATATCTGGAATGCCTATCGGCACCTACATTTGAAATGCCTATCGGCTTCTATATCTGAAATGCCTATCGGCACCTATTTTTAAAATGCCAATTGGCAACTATATCTGAAATGCCTATCGGCACTTATATCTGAAATGACTATCGGCACCTATTTTTGAAATGCCTAAGGCTTCTATATCTGAAATGCCTATCGGCACCTATATTTGAAATGCCTATCGGCAACCATATCTGGAATGCCTATCAGCACCTATATTTGAAATGCCTATCGGCTTCTATATCTGAAATGCCTATCGGTACCTATTTTTAAAATGCTTATCGGCAACTATATCTGAAATGCCTATCGGCACCTATATCTGAAATGCCGATCGGCACCTATTTTTGAAATGCCTATTGGAAACTACATCTGAAATGCCTATCAGCACCTATATTTGAAATGCCTATCGGCAACCATATCTGAAATGCCTATCGACACCTATATTTGAAATACCTATCGGCTTCTATATCTGAAATGCCTATCGGCACCTATTTTTAAAATGCCAATCGGTAACTATATCTGCAATGCCTATCGGCACCTATATCTGAAATACCTATCGGCACCAATTTTTGAAATGCCTATCAGAAACTACATCTGGAATGCCATCAGCACCTGTATTTGAAATGCCTATCGGCAACCATATCTGGAATGCCTATCGGCACCTATATTTGAAATGCCTATCGGCACCTATATCTGAAATGCCTATCGGCACCTATTTTTGAAATGCCTATCGGAAACTACATCTGAAATGCCTATCAGCACTTATATTTGAAATGCTTATCAGCAACCATATCTGAAATGCCTATTGACACCTATATTTGAAATACTAATCGGCTTCTATATCTGAAATGCCTATCGGCACCTATTTTTAAAATGCCAATCGGCAGGTATATCTGAAATGCCTATCGGCACCTATATCTGAAATGCCTATCGGCACCAATTTTTGAAATGCCTATCGGAAACTACATCTGAAATGCCTATCAGCACCTATATTTGAAATGCCTATCGGCAGCCATATTTGGAATGCTTATCGGCACCTATATTTGAAATGCCTATCGGCTTCTGTATCTGAAATGCCTATCGGCACCTATATCTGAAATGCCTTTCGGCACCTATTTTTGAAATGCCTATCGAAAACTACATCTGAACTGCCTATCAGCACCTATATTTGAAATGCCAATCGGCAACCATATCTGGAATGCCTATCGGCACTTATATTTGAAATGCCTATCGGCTTCTATATCCGAAATGCCTATCGGCACCTATTTTTAAAATGCCAATCGGCAACTATATCTGAAATGCCTATCGGCACCTATATCTGAAATGCCTATCGGCACCTATTTTTGAAATGCCTATCGGAAACTACATCTGAAATGCCTATCAGCACCTATATTTGAAATGCCTATCGGCAACCATATCTGGAATGCCTATCGGCACCTATATTTGAAATGCCTATCGGCTTCTATATCTGAAATGCCTATCGGCACCTATTTTTAAAATGCTAATCGGCAACTATATCTGTAATGCCTATCGGCACCTATATCTGAAATGCCTATCGGCACCTATTTTTGAAATGCCTATCGGAAACTACATCTGAAATGCCTATCAGCACCAATATTTGAAATGCCTATCGGCAACCATATCTGGAATGCCTATCGGCACCTATATTTGAAATGACTATCGGCTTCTATATCTGAAATGCCTATCGGCACCTATTTTTAAAATGCTAATCGGCAACTATATCTGAAGTGCCTATCGGCATCTATATCTGAAATGCCTATCGGCACCTATTTTTGAAATGCCTATCGAAAACTACATCTGAAATGCCTATCAGCACCTATATTTGAAATGCCTATCGGCGACCAGATCAGAAATGCCTATCGACACCTATATTTGAAATACCTATCAGCTTCTATATCTGAAATGCCTATCGGCACCTATTTTTAAAATGCCAATCGGTAACTATATCTGAAATGCCTATCGGCACCTATATCTGAAATGCCTATCGGCACCAATTTTTGAAATGCCTATCAGAAACTACATCTGGAATGCCTATTAGCACCTATATTTGAAATGCCTATCGGCAACCATATCTTTAATGCCTATCGGCACCTATATTTGAAATGCCTATCGGCTTCTATATCTGAAATGCCTATCGACACCTATTTTTAAAATGCCAATCGGCAACTATATCTGAAATGCCTATCGGCGCCTATATCTGAAATGCCTATCGGCACCTAAATTTGAAATGCCTATCGGCTTCTATATCTGAAATGCCTATCGGCACCTATTTTTAAAATGCCAATCGGCAACTATATCTGAAATGCCTATCGGCACCTATATCTGAAATGCCTACCGGCACCTATTTTTGAAATGCCTATCGGCAACCATATCTGGAGTGCCTATCGGCACCTATATTTGTAATGCCTATCGGCAACCATATCTGGAATGCCTATCGGCACCTATATTTGAAATGCCTATCGGCTTCTATATCTGAAATGCCTATCGGCACCTATTTTTAAAATGCCAATCGGCAACTATATCTGTAATGCCTATCGGCACCTATATCTGAAATGCCTATCGGCACCTATTTTTGAAATGCCTATCGGAAACTACATCTGAAATGCCTATCAGCACCAATATTTGAAATGCCAATCGGCAACCATATCTGAAATGCCTATCGACACCTATATTTGAAATGCCTATCGGCTTCTATATCTGAAATGCCTATCGGCACCTATTTTTAAAATGCCAATCGGCAACTATATCTGAAATGCCTATCGGCACCTATATCTGAAATCCCTATCGGCACCTATTTTTGAAATGCCTATCGGAAACTACATCTGAAATGCCTATCAGCACCTATATTTGAAATGCCTATCGGCAACCACATCTGAAATGCCTATCAGCACCTATATTTGAAATGCCTATCGGCAACCATATCTGAAATGCCTATCGACACCTATATTTGAAATACCTATCGGCTTCTATATCTGGAATGCCTATCGGCACCTATTTTTAAAATGCCAATCGGCAACTATATCTGAAATGCCTATCGGCACCTATATCTGAAATGCCTATCGGCACCTATTTTTGAAATGCCTATCGGAAACTACATCTGAAATGCCTATCAGCACCTATATTTGAAATGCCTATCGGCCACCATATCTGGAATGCCTATCGGCACCTATATTTGAAATGCCTATCGGCTTCTATATCTGAAATGCCAATCGGCACCTATTTTTAAAATGCCAATCGGCAACTATATCTGAAATGCCTATCGGCACCTGTATCTGAAATGCCTATCGGCACCTATTTTTGAAATGCCTATCGGAAACTACATCTGAAATGCCTATCAGCACCTATATTTGAAATGCCTATGGGCAACCATATCTGGAATGCCTATCGGCACCTATATTTGAAATGCCTATCGGCTTCTATATATGAAATGCCTATCGGCACCTATTTTTAAAATGCAAATCGGCAACTATATCTGTAATGCCTATAGGCACCTATATCTGAAATGCCTATCGGCACCTATTTTTGAAATGCCTATCGGAAACTACATCTAAAATGCCTATCAGCACCAATATTTGAAATGCCTATCGGCAACCATATCTGAAATGCCTATCGACACCTATATTTGAAATACCTATCGGCTTCTATATCTGAAATGCCTATCGGCACCTATTTTTAAAATGCCAATCGGCAACTATATCTGAAATGCCTATCGGCACCTATATCTGAAATGCCTATCGGCACCTATTTTTGAAATGCCTATCGGAAACTACATCTGAAATGCCTATCAGCACCTATATTTGAAATGCCTGTTGGCAACCATATCTGGAATGCCTATCGGCGCCTATATTTGAAATGCCTATCGGCTTCTATATCTGAAATGGCTATCGGCACCTATTTTTTAAATGCCAATCGGACACTATATCTGAAGTGCCTATCGGCACCTATATCTGAAATGCCTATCGGCACCTATTTTTGAAATGCCTATCGAAAACTACATCTGAAATGCCTATCAGCACCTATATTTGAAATGCCTATCGGCAACCACATCAGAAATGCCTATCGGCACCTATATCTGAAATGCCTTTCGGCATTTATATCTGAAATGCCTATCGGCACCTATTTTTAAAATGCCAATCGGTAACTATATCTGAAATGCCTATCGGCACCTATATCTGAAATGCCTATCGGCACCAATTTTTGAAATGCCTATCAGAAACTACATCTGGAATGCCTATCAGCACCTATATTTGTAATGCCTATCGGCAACCATATCTGGAATGCCTATCGGCACCTATATTTGAAATGCCTATCGGCTTCTATATCTGAAATGCCTATCGGCACCTATTTTTGAAATGCCTTTCGGAAACTACATCTGAAATGCCTATCTGCTCCTATATTTGAAATGCCTATCGGCAACCATATCTGGAATGCCTATCGGCAACTACATTTGAAATGCCTATCGGCTTCTATATCTGAAATGCCTATCGGCACCTATTTTTAAATTGCCCATTGGCAACTATATCTGAAATGCCTATCGGCACTTATATCTGAAATGACTATCGGCACCTATTTTTGAAATGCCTAAGGCTTCTATATCTGAAATGCCTATCGGCACCTATATTTGAAATGCCTATCGGCAACCATATCTGGAATGCCTATCAGCACCTATATTTGAAATGCCTATCGGCTTCTATATCTGAAATGCCTATCGGTACCTATTTTTAAAATGCTTATCGGCAACTATATCTGAAATGCCTATCGGCACCTATATCTGAAATGCCGATCGGCACCTATTTTTGAAATGCCTATCGGAAACTACATCTGAAATGCCTATCAGCACCTATATTTGAAATGCCTATCGG
This sequence comes from Venustoraphidia nigricollis, assembly GCA_034508555.1. Classification (NCBI taxonomy): domain Eukaryota; kingdom Metazoa; phylum Arthropoda; class Insecta; order Raphidioptera; family Raphidiidae; genus Venustoraphidia; species Venustoraphidia nigricollis. Next base: position 102,088 of record JAVRKA010000238.1, read on the forward strand.
CAACCATATCTGAAATGCCTATCGACACCTATATTTGAAATACCTATCGGCTTCTATATCTGAAATGCCTATCGGCACCTATTTTTGAAATGCCTATCGGAAACTACATCTGAAATGCCTATCAGCACTTATATTTGAAATGCTTATCAGCAACCATATCTGAAATGCCTATTGACACCTATATTTGAAATACTAATCGGCTTCTATATCTGAAATGCCTATCGGCACCTATTTTTAAAATGCCAATCGGTTACTATATCTGAAATGCCTATCGGCACCTATTTTTGAAATGCCTATCGGAAACTACATCTGAAATGCCTATCAGCACCTATATTTGAAATGCCTATCGGCAAACATATCTGAAATGCCTATCGGCACCTATATTTGAAATGCCAATCCGCTTCTCTATCTAAAATGCCTATCGGCACCTATTTTTAAAATGCCAATCGGCAACTATATCTGAAATGCCTATCGGCACCTATATCTGAAATGCCTATCGGCACCTATTTTTGAAATGCCTATCGGAAACTACATCTAAAATGCCTATCAGCACCTATATTTGAAATGCCTGTCGGCAACCATATCTGGAATGCCTATCGGCGCCTATATTTGAAATGCCTATCGGCTTCTATATCTGAAATGGCTATCGGCACCTATTTTTAAAATGCCAATCGGACACTATATCTGAAGTGCCTATCGGCACCTATATCTGAAATACCTATCGGCACCTATTTTTGAAATGCCTATCGAAAACTACATCTGAAATGCCTATCAGCACCTATATTTGAAATGCCTATCGGCAACATTATCTGGAATGCCTATCGGCACCTATATTTGAAATACCTATCGGCTTCTATATCTGAAATGCCTATCGGCACCTATTTTTGAAATGCCTTTCGGAAACTACATCTGAAATGCCTATCTGCTCCTATATTTGAAATGCCTATCGGCAACCATATCTGGAATGCCTATCGGCACCTACATTTGAAATGCCTATCGGCTTCTATATCTGAAATGCCTATCGGCACCTATTTTTAAAATGCCAATTGGCAACTATATCTGAAATGCCTATCGGCACTTATATCTGAAATGACTATCGGCACCTATTTTTGAAATGCCTAAGGCTTCTATATCTGAAATGCCTATCGGCACCTATATTTGAAATACCTATCGGCAACCATATCTGGAATGCCTATCAGCACCTATATTTGAAATGCCTATCGGCTTCTATATCTGAAATGCCTATCGGTACCTATTTTTAAAATGCTTATCGGCAACTATATCTGAAATGCCTATCGGCACCTATATCTGAAATGCCGATCGGCACCTATTTTTGAAATGCCTATCGGAAACTACATCTGAAATGCCAATCAGCACCTATATTTGAAATGCCTATCGGCAACCATATCTGAAATGCCTATCGACACCTATATTTAAAATACCTATCGGCTTCTATATCTGAAATGCCTATCGGCACCTATTTTTGAAATGCCTATCGGAAACTACATCTGAAATGCCTATCAGCACTTATATTTGAAATGCTTATCAGCAACCATATCTGAAATGCCTATTGACACCTATATTTGAAATACTAATTGGCTTCTATATCTGAAATGCCTATCGGCACCTATTTATAAAATGCCAATCGGTTACTATATCTGAAATGCCTATCGGCACCTATTTTTGAAATGCCTATCAGAAACTACATCTGAAATGCCTATCAGCACCTATATTTGAAATGCCTATCGGCAAACATATCTGAAATGCCTATCGGCACCTATATTTGAAATGCCAATCCGCTTCTCTATCTGAAATGCCTATCGGCACCTATTTTTAAAATGCCAATCGGCAACTATATCTGAAATGCCTATCGGCACCTATATCTGAAATGCCTATCAGCACCTATATTTGAAATGCCTATCGGCAACCATATCTGAAATGCCTATCGACACCTATATTTGAAATACCTATCGGCTTCTATATCTGAAATGCCTATCGGCACCTATTTTTGAAATGCCTATCGGAAACTACATCTGAAATGCCTATCAGCACTTATATTTGAAATGCTTATCAGCAACCATATCTGAAATGCCTATTGACACCTATATTTGAAATACTAATCGGCTTCTATATCTGAAATGCCTATCGGCACCTATTTTTAAAATGCCAATCGGTTACTATATCTGAAATGCCTATCGGCACCAATTTTTGAAATGCCTATCGGAAACTACATCTGAAATGCCTATCAGCACCTATATTTGAAATGCCTATCGGCAAACATATCTGAAATGCCTATCGGCACCTATATTTGAAATGCCAATCCGCTTCTCTATCTGAAATGCCTATCGGCACCTATTTTTAAAATGCCAATCGGCAACTATATCTGAAATGCCTATCGGCACCTATATCTGAAATGCCTATCGGCACCTATTTTTGAAATGCCTATCGGAAACTACATCTGAAATGCCTATCAGCACCTATATTTGAAATGCCTGTTGGCAACCATATCTGGAATGCCTATCGGCGCCTATATTTGAAATGCCTATCGGCTTCTATATCTGAAATGGCTATCGGCACCTATTTTTAAAATGCCAATCGGACACTATATCTGAAGTGCCTATCGGCACCTATATCTGAAATGCCTATCGGCACCTATTTTTGAAATGCCTATCGAAAACTACATCTGAAATGCCTATCAGCACCTATATTTGAAATGCCTATCGGCAACCACATCAGAAATGCCTATCGGCACCTATATCTGAAATGCCTTTCGGCATTTATATCTGAAATGCCTATCGGCACCTATTTTTAAAATGCCAATCGGTAACTATATCTGAAATGCCTATCGGCACCTATATCTGAAATGCCTATCGGCACCAATTTTTGAAATGCCTATCAGAAACTACATCTGGAATGCCTATCAGCACCTATATTTGAAATGCCTATCGGCAACCATATCTGGAATGCCTATCGGCACCTATATTTGAAATACCTATCGGCTTCTATATCTGAAATGCCTATCGGCACCTATTTTTGAAATGCCTTTCGGAAACTACATCTGAAATGCCTATCTGCTCCTATATTTGAAATGCCTATCGGCAACCATATCTGGAATGCCTATCGGCACCTACATTTGAAATGCCTATCGGCTTCTATATCTGAAGTGCCTATCGGCACCTATTTTTAAAATGCCAATTGGCAACTATATCTGAAATGCCTATCGGCACTTATATCTGAAATGACTATCGGCACCTATTTTTGAAATGCCTAAGGCTTCTATATCTGAAATGCCTATCGGCACCTATATTTGAAATGCCTATCGGCAACCATATCTGGAATGCCTATCAGCACCTATATTTGAAATGCCTATCGGCTTCTATATCTGAAATGCCTATCGGTACCTATTTTTAAAATGCTTATCGGCAACTATATCTGAAATGCCTATCGGCACCTATATCTGAAATGCCGATCGGCACCTATTTTTGAAATGCCTATCGGAAACTACATCTGAAATGCCTATCAGCACCTATATTTGAAATGCCTATCGGCAACCATATCTGAAATGCCTATCGACACCTATATTTGAAATACCTATCGGCTTCTATATCTGAAATGCCTATCGGCACCTATTTTTGAAATGCCTATCGGAAACTACATCTGAAATGCCTATCAGCACTTATATTTGAAATGCTTATCAGCAACCATATCTGAAATGCCTATTGACACCTATATTTGAAATACTAATCGGCTTCTATATCTGAAATGCCTATCGGCACCTATTTTTAAAATGCCAATCGGTTACTATATCTGAAATGCCTATCGGCACCTATTTTTGAAATGCCTATCGGAAACTACATCTGAAATGCCTATCAGCACCTATATTTGAAATGCCTATCGGCAAACATATCTGAAATGCCTATCGGCACCTATATTTGAAATGCCAATCCGCTTCTCTATCTGAAATGCCTATCGGCACCTATTTTTAAAATGCCAATCGGCAACTATATCTGAAATGCCTATCGGCACCTATATCTGAAATGCCTATCGGCACCTATTTTTGAAATGCCTATCGGAAACTACATCTGAAATGCCCATTAGCACCTATATTTGAAATGCCTGTTGGCAACCATATCTGGAATGCCTATCGGCGCCTATATTTGAAATGCCTATCGGCTTCTATATCTGAAATGGCTATCGGCACCTATTTTTAAAATGCTAATCGGACACTATATCTGAAGTGCCTATCGGCACCTATATCTGAAATGCCTATCGGCACCTATTTTTGAAATGCCTATCGAAAACTACATCTGAAATGCCTATAAGCACCTATATTTGAAATGCCTATCGGCAACCACATCAGAAATGCCTATCGGCACCTATATCTGAAATGCCTTTCGGCATTTATATCTGAAATGCCTATCGGCACCTATTTTTAAAATGCCAATCGGTAACTATATCTGAAATGCCTATCGGCATCTATATCTGAAATGCCTATCGGCACCAATTTTTGAAATGCCTATCAGAAACTACATCTGGAATGCCTATCAGCACCTATATTTGAAATGCCTATCGGCAACCATATTTGGAATGCCTATCGGCACCTATATTTGAAATACCTATCGGCTTCTATATCTGAAATGCCTATCGGCACCTATTTTTGAAATGTTTTTCGGAAACTACATCTGAAATGCCTATCTGCTCCTATATTTGAAATGCCTATCGGCAACCATATCTGGAATGCCTATCGGCACCTACATTTGAAATGCCTATCGGCTTCTATATCTGAAATGCCTATCGGCACCTATTTTTAAAATGCCAATTGGCAACTATATCTGAAATGCCTATCGGCACTTATATCTGAAATGACTATCGGCACCTATTTTTGAAATGCCTAAGGCTTCTATATCTGAAATGCCTATCGGCACCTATATTTGAAATGCCTATCGGCAACCATATCTGGAATGCCTATCGGCACCTATATTTGAAATACCTATCGGCTTCTATATCTGAAATGCCTATCGGCACCTATTTTTGAAATGCCTTTCGGAAACTACATCTGAAATGCCTATCTGCTCCTATATTTGAAATGCCTATCGGCTTCTATATCTGAAATGCCTATCGGTACCTATTTTTAAAATGCTTATCGGCAACTATATCTGAAATGCCTATCGGCACCTATATCTGAAATGCCGATCGGCACCTATTTTTGAAATGCCTATCGGAAACTACATCTGAAATGCCTATCAGCACCTATATTTGAAATGCCTATCGGCAACCATATCTGAAATGCCTATCGACACCTATATTTGAAATACCTATCGGCTTCTATATCTGAAATGCCTATCGGCACCTATTTTTGAAATGCCTATCGGAAACTACATCTGAAATGCCTATCAGCACTTATATTTGAAATGCTTATCAGCAACCATATCTGAAATGCCTATTGACACCTATATTTGAAATACTAATCGGCTTCTATATCTGAAATGCCTATCGGCACCTATTTTTAAAATGCCAATCGGCAGGTATATCTGAAATGCCTATCGGCACCTATATCTGAAATGCCTATCGGCACCAATTTTTGAAATGCCTATCGGAAACTACATCTGAAATGCCTATCAGCACCTGTATTTGAAATGCCTATCGGCAACCATATTTGGAATGCTTATCGGCACCTATATTTGAAATGCCTATCGGCTTCTGTATCTGAAATGCCTATCGGCACCTATATCTGAAATGCCTATCGGCACCTATTTTTGAGATGCCTATCGGAAACTACATCTGAACTGCCTATCAGCACCTATATTTGAAATGCCAATCGGCAACCATATCTGGAATGCCTATCGGCACTTATATTTGAAATGCCTATCGGCTTCTATATCTGAAATGCCTATCGGAACCTATTTTTAAAATGCCAATCGGCAACTATATCTGAAATGCCTATCGGCACCTATTTTTGAAATGCCTATCGGAAACTACATCTAAAATGCCTATCAGCACCTATATTTGAAATGCCTATCGGCAACCATATCTGGAATGCCTATCGGCACCTATATTTGAATTGCCTATCGGCTTCTATATCTGAAATGCCTATCGGCACCTATTTTTAAAATGCTTATCGGCAACTATATCTGTAATGCCTATCGGCACCTATATCTGAAATGCCTATCGGCACCTATTTTTGAAATGCCTATCGGAAACTACATCTGAAATGCCTATCAGCACCAATATTTGAAATGCCTATCGGCAACCATATCTAAAATGCCTATCGACACCTATATTTGAAATACCTATTTGCTTCTATATCTGAAATGCCTATCGGCACCTATTTTTAAAATGCCAATCGGCAACTATATCTGAAATGCCTATCGTCACCTATATCTGAAATGCCTATTGGCACCAATTTTTGAAATGCCTATCGGAAACTACATCTGAAATGCCTATCAGCACCTATATTTGAAATGCTTATCGGCAACCATATGTGAAATGCCTATCCGCCCCTATATTTGAAATGCCTATCGGCTTCTACATCTGAAATGCCTATCGGCGCCTATTTTTAAAATGCCAATCGGCAACTATATCTGAAATGCCTATCGGCGTCTATATCTGAAATGCCTATCGGCACCTATTTTTGGAATGCCTATCAGAAACTACATCTGAAATGCCTATCAGCACCTATATTTGAAATGCCTATCGGCAACCATATCTGGAATGCCTATCGGCACCTATATTTGAAATGACTATCGGCTTCTATATCTGAAATGCCTATCGGCACCTATTTTTAAAATGCTAATCGGCAACTATATCTGAAGTGCCTATCGGCATCTATATCTGAAATGCCTATCGGCACCTATTTTTGAAATGCCTATCGAAAACTACATCTGAAATGCCTATCAGCACCTATATTTGAAATGCCTATCGGCGACCACATCAGAAATGCCTATCGACACCTATATTTGAAATACCTATCGGCTTCTATATCTGAAATGCCTATCGGCACCTATTTTTAAAATGCCAATCGGTAACTATATCTGAAATGCCTATCGGCACCTATATCTGAAATGCCTATCGGCACCAATTTTTGAAATGCCTATCAGAAACTACATCTGGAATGCCTATCAGCACCTATATTTGAAATGCCTATCGGCAACCATATCTTTAATGCCTATCGGCACCTATATTTGAAATGCCTATCGGCTTCTATATCTGAAATGCCTATCGGCACCTATTTTTAAAATGCCAATCGGTAACTATATCTGAAATGCCTATCGGCACCTATATCTGAAATGCCTATCGGCACCAATTTTTGAAATGCCTATCAGAAACTACATCTGGAATGCCTATCAGCACCTATATTTGAAATGCCTATCGGCAACCATATCTTTAATGCCTATCGGCACCTATAATTGAAATGCCTATCGGCTTCTATATCTGAAATGCCTATCGACACCTATTTTTAAAATGCCAATCGGCAACTATATCTGAAATGCCTATCGGCGCGTATATCTGAAATGCCTATCGGCACCTAAATTTGAAATGCCTATCGGCTTCTATATCTGAAATGCCTATCGGCACCTATTTTTAAAATGCTAATCGGCAACTATATCTGAAATGCCTATCGGCACCTATATCTGAAATGCCTATCGGCACCTATTTTTGAAATGCCTATCGGCAACCATATCTGGAGTGCCTATCGGCACCTATATTTGAAATGCCTATCGGCAACCATATCTGGAATGCCTATCGGCACCTATATTTGAAATGCCTATCGGCTTCTATATCTGAAATGCCTATCGGCACCTATTTTTAAAATGCCAATCGGCAACTATATCTGTAATGCCTATCGGCACCTATATCTGAAATGCCTATCGGCACCTATTTTTGAAATGCCTATCGGAAACTACATCTGAAATGCCTATCAGCACCAATATTTGAAATGCCAATCGGCAACCATATCTGAAATGTCTATCGACACCTATATTTGAAATGCCTATCGGCTTCTATATCTGAAATGCCTATCGGCACCTATTTTTAAAATGCCAATCGGCAACTATATCTGAAATGCCTATCGGCACCTATATCTGAAATCCCTATCGGCACCTATTTTTGAAATGCCTATCGGAAACTACATCTGAAATGCCTATCAGCACCTATATTTGAAATGCCTATCGGCAACCACATCTGAAATGCCTATCAGCACCTATATTTGAAATGCCTATCGGCAACCATATCTGAAATGCCTATCGACACCTATATTTGAAATACCTATCGGCTTCTATATCTGAAATGCCTATCGGCACCTATTTTTAAAATGCCAATCGGCAACTATATCTGAAATGCCTATCGGCACCTATATCTGAAATGCCTATCGGCACCTATTTTTGAAATGCCTATCGGAAACTACATCTGAAATGCCTATCAGCACCTATATTTGAAATGCCTATCGGCCGCCATATCTGGAATGCCTATCGGCACCTATATTTGAAATGCCTATCGGCTTCTATATCTGAAATGCCAATCGGCACCTATTTTTAAAATGCCAATCGGCAACTATATCTGAAATGCCTATCGGCACCTGTATCTGAAATGCCTATCGGCACCTATATTTAAATGCCTATCGGCAACTATATCTGATATGCCTATCGGCACCTATATCTAAATTGCCTATCGGCACCTATTTTTAAAATGCCAATCGGCAACTCTATATGAAATGCCTATCGGCACATATATCTGAAAAGCCTATCGGAAACTACATCCGAAATGCCTATCAGCACCAATATTTGAAATGCCCATCGGCAACCATATCTGAAATGCCTATCGACACCTATATTTGAAATACCTATCGGCTTCTATATCTGAAATGCCTGTCGGCACCTATTTTTAAAATCCAATCATTAACTATATCTGAAATGCCTATCGGCACCTATATCTGAAATGCCTATCGGCACCAATTTTTGAAATGCCTATCGGAAACTACATCTGAAATGCCTATCAGCACCTATATTTGAAATGCCTATCGGCAACCATATCTGGAATGCCTATCGGCACCTATATTTGAAATACCTATCGGCTTCTATATCTGAAATGCCTATCGGCACCTATTTTTAAAATGCCAATCGGCAACTATATCTGAAATGCCTATCGGCACCTATATCTGAAATGCCTATCGGCACCAATTTTTGAAATGCCTATCGGAAACTACATCTGAAATGACTATCAGCACCTATATTTGAAATGCCTATCGGCAACCATATCTGGAATGCTTATCGGCACCTATATTTGAAATGCCTATCGGCTTCTATATCTGAAATGCCTATCGGCACCTATTTTTAAAATGCCAATCGGCAACTATATCTGTAATGCCTATCGGCACCTACATCTGAAATGCCTATCGGCACCTATTTTTGAAATGCCTATCGGAAACTACATCTGAAATGCCTATCACCACCTATATTTGAAATGCCTATCGGCAACTATATCTGGAATGCCTATCGGCACCTATATTTGAAATGCCTATCGGCTTCTATATCTGAAATGCCTATCGGCTCCTATTTTTAAAATGCCAATCGGCTACTATATCTGAAATGCCTATCGGCACCTATATCTGAAATGCCTATCGGCACCTATTTTTGAAATGCCTGTCGGAAAATACATCTGAAATGCCTATGAGCACCTATATTTGAAATGCCTATCGGCAACCATATCTAGAATGCCTATCGGCACCTATATTTGAAATGCCTATCGGCTTCTATATCTGAAATGCCTATCGGCTTCTATATCTGAAATGCCTATCGGCGCCTATTTTTAAAATGCCAATCGGCAACTATATCTGTAATGCCTATCGGCACCTATATCTGAAATGCCTATCGTCACCTATTTTTGAAGTGCCTATCGGAAACTACATCTGAAATGCCTATCAGCACTAATATTTGAAATGCCTATCGGCAACCATATCTGAAATGCCTGTCGACACCTATATTTGAAATACCTATCGGCTTCTATATCTGAAATGCCTATCGGCACCTATTTTTAAAATGCCAATCGGTTACTATATCTGAAATGCCTATCGGCACCAATTTTTGAAATGCCTATCGGAAACTACATCTGAAATGACTATCAGCACCTATATTTGAAATGCCTATCGGCAAACATATCTGAAATGCCTATCGGCACCTATATTTGAAATGCCAATCCGCTTCTCTATCTGAAATGCCTATCGGCACCTATTTTTAAAATGCCAATCGGCAACTATATCTGAAATGCCTATCGGCACCTATATCTGAAATGCCTATCGGCACCTATTTTTGAAATGCCTATCGGCACCTATTTTTGAAATGCCTATCGGAAACTACATCTAAAATGCCTATCAGCACCTATATTTGAAATGCCTGTTGGCAACCATATCTGGAATGCCTATCGGCGCCTATATTTGAAATGCCTATCGGCTTCTATATCTGAAATGGCTATCGGCACCTATTTTAAAAATGCCAATCGGACACTATATCTGAAGTGCCTATCGGCACCTATATCTGAAATGCCTATCGGCACCTATTTTTGAAATGCCTATCGAAAACTACATCTGAAATGCCTATCAGCACCTATATTTGAAATGCCTATCGGCAACCACATCAGAAATGCCTATCGGCACCTATATCTGAAATGCCTTTCGGCATTTATATCTGAAATGCCTATCGGCACCTATTTTTAAAATGCCAATCGGTAACTATATCTGAAATGCCTATCGGCACCTATATCTGAAATGCCTATCGGCACCAATTTTTGAAATGCCTATCAGAAACTACATCTGGAATGCCTATCAGCACCTATATTTGAAATGCCTATCGGCAACATTATCTGGAATGCCTATCGGCACCTATATTTGAAATACCTATCGGCTTCTATATCTGAAATGCCTATCGGCACCTATTTTTGAAATGCCTTTCGGAAACTACATCTGAAATGCCTATCTGCTCCTATATTTGAAATGCCTATCGGCAACCATATCTGGAATGCCTATCGGCACCTACATTTGAAATGCCTATCGGCTTCTATATCTGAAATGCCTATCGGCACCTATTTTTAAAATGCCAATTGGCAACTATATCTGAAATGCCTATCGACACTTATATCTGAAATGACTATCGGCACCTATTTTTGAAATGCCTAAGGCTTCTATATCTGAAATGCCTATCGGCACCTATATTTGAAATACCTATCGGCAACCATATCTGAAATGCCTATCGACACCTATATTTGAAATACCTATCGGCTTCTATATCTGAAATGCCTATCGGCACCTATTTTTGAAATGCCTATCGGAAACTACATCTGAAATGCCTATCAGCACTTATATTTGAAATGCTTATCAGCAACCATATCTGAAATGCCTATTGACACCTATATTTGAAATACTAATTGGCTTCTATATCTGAAATGCCTATCGGCACCTATTTATAAAATGCCAATCGGTTACTATATCTGAAATGCCTATCGGCACCTATTTTTGAAATGCCTATCGGAAACTACATCTGAAATGCCTATCAGCACCTATATTTGAAATGCCTATCGGCAAACATATCTGAAATGCCTATAGGCACCTATATTTGAAATGCCAATCCGCTTCTCTATCTGAAATGCCTATCGGCACCTATTTTTAAAATGCCAATCGGCAACTATATCTGAAATGCCTATCGGCACCTATATCTGAAATGCCTATCAGCACCTATATTTGAAATGCCTATCGGCAACCATATCTGAAATGCCTATCGACACCTATATTTGAAATACCTATCGGCTTCTATATCTGAAATGCCTATCGGCACCTATTTTTGAAATGCCTATCGGAAACTACATCTGAAATGCCTATCAGCACTTATATTTGAAATGCTTATCAGCAACCATATCTGAAATGCCTATTGACACCTATATTTGAAATACTAATCGGCTTCTATATCTGAAATGCCTATCGGCACCTATTTTTAAAATGCCAATCGGTTACTATATCTGAAATGCCTATCGGCACCTATTTTTGAAATGCCTATCGGAAACTACATCTGAAATGCCTATCAGCACCTATATTTGAAATGCCTATCGGCAAACATATCTGAAATGCCTATCGGCACCTATATTTGAAATGCCAATCCGCTTCTCTATCTGAAATGCCTATCGGCACCTATTTTTAAAATGCCAATCGGCAACTATATCTGAAATGCCTATCGGCACCTATATCTGAAATGCCTATCGGCACCTATTTTTGAAATGCCTATCGGAAACTACATCTGAAATGCCTATCAGCACCTATATTTGAAATGCCTGTTGGCAACCATATCTGGAATGCCTATCGGCGCCTATATTTGAAATGCCTATCGGCTTCTATATCTGAAATGGCTATCGGCACCTATTTTAAAAATGCCAATCGGACACTATATCTGAAGTGCCTATCGGCACCTATATCTGAAATGCCTATCGGCACCTATTTTTGAAATGCCTATCGAAAACTACATCTGAAATGCCTATCAGCACCTATATTTGAAATGCCTATCGGCAACCACATCAGAAATGCCTATCGGCACCTATATCTGAAATGCCTTTCGGCATTTATATCTGAAATGCCTATCGGCACCTATTTTTAAAATGCCAATCGGTAACTATATCTGAAATGCCTATCGGCACCTATATCTGAAATGCCTATCGGCACCAATTTTTGAAATGCCTATCAGAAACTACATCTGGAATGCCTATCAGCACCTATATTTCAAATGCCTATCGGCAACCATATCTGGAATGCCTATCGGCACCTATATTTGAAATACCTATCGGCTTCTATATCTGAAATGCCTATCGGCACCTATTTTTGAAATGCCTTTCGGAAACTACATCTGAAATGCCTATCTGCTCCTATATTTGAAATGCCTATCGGCAACCATATCTGGAATGCCTATCGGCACCTACATTTGAAATGCCTATCGGCTTCTATATCTGAAATGCCTATCGGCACCTATTTTTAAAATGCCAATTGGCAACTATATCTGAAATGCCTATCGGCACTTATATCTGAAATGACTATCGGCACCTATTTTTGAAATGCCTAAGGCTTCTATATCTGAAATGCCTATCGCCACCTATATTTGAAATGCCTATCGGCAACCATATCTGGAATGCCTATCAGCACCTATATTTGAAATGCCTATCGGCTTCTATATCTGAAATGCCTATCGGTACCTATTTTTAAAATGCTTATCGGCAACTATATCTGAAATGCCTATCGGCACCTATATCTGAAATGCCGATCGGCACCTATTTTTGAAATGCCTATCGGAAACTACATCTGAAATGCCTATCAGCACCTATATTTGAAATGCCTATCGGCAACCATATCTGAAATGCCTATCGACACCTATATTTGAAATACCTATCGGCTTCTATATCTGAAATGCCGATCGGCACCTATTTTTGAAATGCCTATCGGAAACTACATCTGAAATGCCTATCAGCACCTATATTTGAAATGCCTATCGGCAACCATATCTGAAATGCCTATCGGCACCTACATTTGAAATGCCTATCGGCTTCTATATCTGAAATGCCTATCGGCACCTATTTTTAAAATGCCAATTGGCAACTATATCTGAAATGCCTATCGGCACTTATATCTGAAATGACTATCGGCACCTATTTTTGAAATGCCTAAGGCTTCTATATCTGAAATGCCTATCGGCACCTATATTTGAAATGCTTATCAGCAACCATATCTGAAATGCCTATTGACACCTATATTTGAAATACTAATCGGCTTCTATATCTGAAATGCCTATCGGCACCTATTTTTAAAATGCCAATCGGTTACTATATCTGAAATGCCTATCGGCACCTATTTTTGAAATGCCTATCGGAAACTACATCTGAAATGCCTATCAGCACCTATATTTGAAATGCCTATCGGCAAACATATCTGAAATGCCTATCGGCACCTATATTTGAAATGCCAATCCGCTTCTCTATCTGAAATGCCTATCGGCACCTATTTTTAAAATGCCAATCGGCAACTATATCTGAAATGCCTATCGGCACCTATATCTGAAATGCCTATCGGCACCTATTTTTGAAATGCCTATCGGAAACTACATCTGAAATGCCTATTAGCACCTATATTTGAAATGCCTGTTGGCAACCATATCTGGAATGCCTATCGGCGCCTATATTTGAAATGCCTATCGGCTTCTATATCTGAAATGGCTATCGGCACCTATTTTTAAAATGCCAATCGGACACTATATCTGAAGTGCCTATCGGCACCTATATCTGAAATGCCTATCGGCACCTATATCTGAAATGCCTTTCGGCATTTATATCTGAAATGCCTATCGGCACCTATTTTTAAAATGCCAATCGGTAACTATATCTGAAATGCCTATCGGCACCTATATCTGAAATGCCTATCGGCACCAATTTTTGAAATGCCTATCAGAAACTACATCTGGAATGCCTATCAGCACCTATATTTGAAATGCCTATCGGCAACATTATCTGGAATGCCTATCGGCACCTATATTTGAAATACCTATCGGCTTCTATATCTGAAATGCCTATCGGCACCTATTTTTGAAATGCCTTTCGGAAACTACATCTGAAATGCCTATCTGCTCCTATATTTGAAATGCCTATCGGCAACCATATCTGGAATGCCTATCGGCACCTACATTTAAAATGCCTATCGGCTTCTATATCTGAAATGCCTATCGGCACCTATTTTTAAAATGCCAATTGGCAACTATATCTGAAATGCCTATCGACACTTATATCTGAAATGACTATCGGCACCTATTTTTGAAATGCCTAAGGCTTCTATATCTGAAATGCCTATCGGCACCTATATTTGAAATACCTATCGGCAACCATATCTGAAATGCCTATCGACACCTATATTTGAAATACCTATCGGCTTCTATATCTGAAATGCCTATCGGCACCTATTTTTGAAATGCCTATCGGAAACTACATCTGAAATGCCTATCAGCACTTATATTTGAAATGCTTATCAGCAACCATATCTGAAATGCCTATTGACACCTATATTTGAAATACTAATTGGCTTCTATATCTGAAATGCCTATCGGCACCTATTTATAAAATGCCAATCGGTTACTATATCTGAAATGCCTATCGGCACCTATTTTTGAAATGCCTATCGGAAACTACATCTGAAATGCCTATCAGCACCTATATTTGAAATGCCTATCGGCAAACATATCTGAAATGCCTATCGGCACCTATATTTGAAATGCCAATCCGCTTCTCTATCTGAAATGCCTATCGGCACCTATTTTTAAAATGCCAATCGGCAACTATATCTGAAATGCCTATCGGCACCTATATCTGAAATGCCTATCAGCACCTATATTTGAAATGCCTATCGGCAACCATATCTGAAATGCCTATCGACACCTATATTTGAAATACCTATCGGCTTCTATATCTGAAATGCCTATCGGCACCTATTTTTGAAATGCCTATCGGAAACTACATCTGAAATGCCTATCAGCACTTATATTTGAAATGCTTATCAGCAACCATATCTGAAATGCCTATTGACACCTATATTTGAAATACTAATCGGCTTCTATATCTGAAATGCCTATCGGCACCTATTTTTAAAATGCCAATCGGTTACTATATCTGAAATGCCTATCGGCACCTATTTTTGAAATGCCTATCGGAAACTACATCTGAAATGCCTATCAGCACCTATATTTGAAATGCCTATCGGCAAACATATCTGAAATGCCTATCGGCACCTATATTTGAAATGCCAATCCGCTTCTCTATCTGAAATGCCTATCGGCACCTATTTTTAAAATGCCAATCGGCAACTATATCTGAAATGCCTATCGGCACCTATATCTGAAATGCCTATCGGCACCTATTTTTGAAATGCCTATCGGAAACTACATCTGAAATGCCTATCAGCACCTATATTTGAAATGCCTGTTGGCAACCATATCTGGAATGCCTATCGGCGCCTATATTTGAAATGCCTATCGGCTTCTATATCTGAAATGGCTATCGGCACCTATTTTAAAAATGCCAATCGGACACTATATCTGAAGTGCCTATCGGCACCTATATCTGAAATGCCTATCGGCACCTATTTTTGAAATGCCTATCGAAAACTACATCTGAAATGCCTATCAGCACCTATATTTGAAATGCCTATCGGCAACCACATCAGAAATGCCTATCGGCACCTATATCTGAAATGCCTTTCGGCATTTATATCTGAAATGCCTATCGGCACCTATTTTTAAAATGCCAATCGGTAACTATATCTGAAATGCCTATCGGCACCTATATCTGAAATGCCTATCGGCACCAATTTTTGAAATGCCTATCAGAAACTACATCTGGAATGCCTATCAGCACCTATATTTCAAATGCCTATCGGCAACCATATCTGGAATGCCTATCGGCACCTATATTTGAAATACCTATCGGCTTCTATATCTGAAATGCCTATCGGCACCTATTTTTGAAATGCCTTTCGGAAACTACATCTGAAATGCCTATCTGCTCCTATATTTGAAATGCCTATCGGCAACCATATCTGGAATGCCTATCGGCACCTACATTTGAAATGCCTATCGGCTTCTATATCTGAAATGCCTATCGGCACCTATTTTTAAAATGCCAATTGGCAACTATATCTGAAATGCCTATCGGCACTTATATCTGAAATGACTATCGGCACCTATTTTTGAAATGCCTAAGGCTTCTATATCTGAAATGCCTATCGCCACCTATATTTGAAATGCCTATCGGCAACCATATCTGGAATGCCTATCAGCACCTATATTTGAAATGCCTATCGGCTTCTATATCTGAAATGCCTATCGGTACCTATTTTTAAAATGCTTATCGGCAACTATATCTGAAATGCCTATCGGCACCTATATCTGAAATGCCGATCGGCACCTATTTTTGAAATGCCTATCGGAAACTACATCTGAAATGCCTATCAGCACCTATATTTGAAATGCCTATCGGCAACCATATCTGAAATGCCTATCGACACCTATATTTGAAATACCTATCGGCTTCTATATCTGAAATGCCGATCGGCACCTATTTTTGAAATGCCTATCGGAAACTACATCTGAAATGCCTATCAGCACCTATATTTGAAATGCCTATCGGCAACCATATCTGAAATGCCTATCGGCACCTACATTTGAAATGCCTATCGGCTTCTATATCTGAAATGCCTATCGGCACCTATTTTTAAAATGCCAATTGGCAACTATATCTGAAATGCCTATCGGCACTTATATCTGAAATGACTATCGGCACCTATTTTTGAAATGCCTAAGGCTTCTATATCTGAAATGCCTATCGGCACCTATATTTGAAATGCTTATCAGCAACCATATCTGAAATGCCTATTGACACCTATATTTGAAATACTAATCGGCTTCTATATCTGAAATGCCTATCGGCACCTATTTTTAAAATGCCAATCGGTTACTATATCTGAAATGCCTATCGGCACCTATTTTTGAAATGCCTATCGGAAACTACATCTGAAATGCCTATCAGCACCTATATTTGAAATGCCTATCGGCAAACATATCTGAAATGCCTATCGGCACCTATATTTGAAATGCCAATCCGCTTCTCTATCTGAAATGCCTATCGGCACCTATTTTTAAAATGCCAATCGGCAACTATATCTGAAATGCCTATCGGCACCTATATCTGAAATGCCTATCGGCACCTATTTTTGAAATGCCTATCGGAAACTACATCTGAAATGCCTATTAGCACCTATATTTGAAATGCCTGTTGGCAACCATATCTGGAATGCCTATCGGCGCCTATATTTGAAATGCCTATCGGCTTCTATATCTGAAATGGCTATCGGCACCTATTTTTAAAATGCCAATCGGACACTATATCTGAAGTGCCTATCGGCACCTATATCTGAAATGCCTATCGGCACCTATTTTTGAAATGCCTATCGAAAACTACATCTGAAATGCCTATCTGCTCCTATATTTGAAATGCCTATCGGCAACCATATCTGGAATGCCTATCGACACCTACATTTGAAATGCCTATCGGCTTCTATATCTGAAATGCCTATCGGCACCTATTTTTAAAATGCCAATTGGCAACTATATCTGAAATGCCTATCGGCACTTATATCTGAAATGACTATCGGCACCTATTTTTGAAATGCCTAAGGCTTCTATATCTGAAATGCCTATCGGCACCTATATTTGAAATGCCTATCGGCAACCATATCTGGAATGCCTATCGGCACCTATATTTGAAATACCTATCGGCTTCTATATCTGAAATGCTTATCGGCACCTATTTTTGAAATGCCTTTCGGAAACTACATCTGAAATGCCTATCTGCTCCTATATTTGAAATGCCTATCGGCTTCTATATCTGAAATGCCTATCGGTACCTATTTTTAAAATGCTTATCGGCAACTATATCTGAAATGCCTATCGGCACCTATATCTGAAATGCCGATCGGCACCTATTTTTGAAATGCCTATCGGAAACTACATCTGAAATGCCTATCAGCACCTATATTTGAAATGCCTATCGGCAACCATATCTGAAATGCCTATCGACACCTATATTTGAAATACCTATCGGCTTCTATATCTGAAATGCCTATCGGCACCTATTTTTGAAATGCCTATCGGAAACTACATCTGAAATGCCTATCAGCACTTATATTTGAAATGCTTATCAGCAACCATATCTGAAATGCCTATTGACACCTATATTTGAAATACTAATCGGCTTCTATATCTGAAATGCCTATCGGCACCTATTTTTAAAATGCCAATCGGCAGGTATATCTGAAATGCCTATCGGCACCTATATCTGAAATGCCTATCGGCACCAATTTTTGAAATGCCTATCGGAAACTACATCTGAAATGCCTATCAGCACCTATATTTGAAATGCCTATCGGCAACCATATTTGGAATGCTTATCGGCACCTATATTTGAAATGCCTATCGGCTTCTGTATCTGAAATGCCTATCGGCACCTATATCTGAAATGCCTATCGGCACCTATTTTTGAGATGCCTATCGGAAACTACATCTGAACTGCCTATCAGCACCTATATTTGAAATGCCAATCGGCAACCATATCTGGAATGCCTATCGGCACTTATATTTGAAATGCCTATCGGCTTCTATATCTGAAATGCCTATCGGAACCTATTTTTAAAATGCCAATCGGCAACTATATCTGAAATGCCTATCGGCACCTATTTTTGAAATGCCTATCGGAAACTACATCTAAAATGCCTATCAGCACCTATATTTGAAATGCCTATCGGCAACCATATCTGGAATGCCTATCGGCACCTATATTTGAATTGCCTATCGGCTTCTATATCTGAAATGCCTATCGGCACCTATTTTTAAAATGCTTATCGGCAACTATATCTGTAATGCCTATCGGCACCTATATCTGAAATGCCTATCGGCACCTATTTTTGAAATGCCTATCGGAAACTACATCTGAAATGCCTATCAGCACCAATATTTGAAATGCCTATCGGCAACCATATCTAAAATGCGTATCGACACCTATATTTGAAATACCTATTTGCTTCTATATCTGAAATGCCTATCGGCACCTATTTTTAAAATGCCAATCGGACACTATATCTGAAATGCCTATCGTCACCTATATCTGAAATGCCTATTGGCACCAATTTTTGAAATGCCTATCGGAAACTACATCTGAAATGCCTATCAGCACCTATATTTGAAATGCTTATCGGCAACCATATGTGAAATGCCTATCCGCCCCTATATTTGAAATGCCTATCGGCTTCTACATCTGAAATGCCTATCGGCGCCTATTTTTAAAATGCCAATCGGCAACTATATCTGAAATGCCTATCGGCGTCTATATCTGAAATGCCTATCGGCACCTATTTTTGGAATGCCTATCAGAAACTACATCTGAAATGCCTATCAGCACCTATATTTGAAATGCCTATCGGCAACCACATCAGAAATTCCTATCGGCACCTATATCTGAAATGCCTTTCGGCATTTATATCTAAAATGCTTATCGACACCTATATTTGAAATGCCTATCGGCAACTATATTTTAAATGCCTATCGGCGACTATATCTGGTATGCCTATCGGCACCTATATCTGAAATGCCTATCGGCACCTATTTTTGAAAAGCCTATTGGAAACAACATCTAAAATGCCTATCGGCATCTATTTTTAAAATGCCAATCGGCAACTATATCTTAAATGCCTATCAGCACCTATATTTGAAATGCCTATCGGCAACCATATCTGGAATGCCTATCGGCACAAATATTTGCAATGCCTATCGGCACCTATATCTGAAATGCCTAATGGTACCTATTTTTGAAATGCCTATCGGAAACTACATCTGAAATGCCTATCAGCACTTATATTTGAAATGCCTATCGGCAACCATATCTGGAATGCCTATCGGCACCTATATTTGAAATGCCTATCGGCTTCTATATCTGAAATGCCTATCGGCTTCTATATCTGAAATGTTTATCGGCACCTATTTTTAAAATGCCAATCGGCTACTATATCTGTAATGCCTATCGGCACCTATATCTGAAATGCCTATCGGCACCTATTTTTGAAATGCCTATCGGAAACTACATCTGAAATGCCTATCAACACCAATATTTGAAATGCCTATCGGCAACCATATCTGAAATGCCTATCGGCACCTATATCTGAAATGCCTATCGGCACCTATTTTTGAAATGCCTATCGGAAACTACATCTGAAATGCCTATCAGCACCTATATTTGGAATGCCTATCGGCAAATATATCTGAAATGCCTATCGGCATCTATATTTGAAATGCCTATCAACTTCTATATCTGAAATGCCTATCGGCACCTATATCTGAAATGCCTATCGGAACCTATTTGTGTAATGCCTTTCGGAAACTACATCTGAAATGCCTATCTGCTCCTATATTTGAAATGCCTATCGGCAACCATATCTGAAATGCCTATCGACACTTATATTTGAAATACCTATCGGCTTCTATATCTGAAATGCCTATCGGCACCTGTTTTTAAAATGCCAATCGGCAACTATATCTGAAATGCCTATCAGCACCTATATCTGAAATGCCTATCGGCATCAATTTTTGAAATGCCTATCGGAAACTACATCAAAAATGCCTATCAGCACATATATTTGAAATGCCTATAGGCAACCATATCTGGAATGCCTATCGGCACCTATATTAGAAATGCCTATCGGCTTCTATATCTGAAATGCCTATCGGCACTTAATTTTAAAATGCCAATTGGCAACTATATCTGAAATGCCTATCGGCAACTATATCTGAAATGCCTATCGGCACCTATTTTTGAAATGCCTATCGGAAACTACATCTGAAATGCCTATTAGCACCTATATTTGAAATGCCTGTTGGCAACCATATCTGGAATGCCTATCGGCGCCTATATTTGAAATGCCTATCGGCTTCTATATCTGAAATGGCTATCGGCACCTATTTTTAAAATGCCAATCGGACACTATATCTGAAGTGCCTATCGGCACTTATATCTGAAATGCCTATCGGCACCTATTTTTGAAATGCCTATCGAAAACTACATCTGAAATGCCTATCTGCTCCTATATTTGAAATGCCTATCGGCAACCATATCTGGAATGCCTATCGGCACCTACATTTGAAATGCCTATCGGCTTCTATATCTGAAATGCCTATCGGCACCTATTTTTAAAATGCCAATTGGCAACTATATCTGAAATGCCTATCGGCACTTATATCTGAAATGACTATCGGCACCTATTTTTGAAATGCCTAAGGCTTCTATATCTGAAATGCCTATCGGCACCTTTATTTGAAATGCCTATCGGCAACCATATCTGGAATGCCTATCGGCACCTATATTTGAAATACCTATCGGCTTCTATATCTGAAATGCCTATCGGCACCTATTTTTGAAATGCCTTTCGGAAACTACATCTGAAATGCCTATCTGCTCCTATATTTGAAATGCCTATCGGCTTCTATATCTGAAATGCCTATCGGTACCTATTTTTAAAATGCTTATCGGCAACTATATCTGAAATGCCTATCGGCACCTATATCTGAAATGCCGATCGGCACCTATTTTTGAAATGCCTATCGGAAACTACATCTGAAATGCCTATCAGCACCTATATTTGAAATGCCTATCGGCAACCATATCTGAAATGCCTATCGACACCTATATTTGAAATACCTATCGGCTTCTATATCTGAAATGCCTATCGGCACCTATTTTTGAAATGCCTATCGGAAACTACATCTGAAATGCCTATCAGCACTTATATTTGAAATGCTTATCAGCAACCATATCTGAAATGCCTATTGACACCTATATTTGAAATACTAATCGGCTTCTATATCTGAAATGCCTATCGGCACCTATTTTTAAAATGCCAATCGGCAGGTATATCTGAAATGCCTATCGGCACCTATATCTGAAATGCCTATCGGCACCAATTTTTGAAATGCCTATCGGAAACTACATCTGAAATGCCTATCAGCACCTATATTTGAAATGCCTATCGGCAACCATATTTGGAATGCTTATCGGCACCTATATTTGAAATGCCTATCGGCTTCTGTATCTGAAATGCCTATCGGCACCTATATCTGAAATGCCTATCGGCACCTATTTTTGAGATGCCTATCGGAAACTACATCTGAACTGCCTATCAGCACCTATATTTGAAATGCCAATCGGCAACCATATCTGGAATGCCTATCGGCACTTATATTTGAAATGCCTATCGGCTTCTATATCTGAAATGCCTATCGGAACCTATTTTTAAAATGCCAATCGGCAACTATATCTGAAATGCCTATCGGCACCTATTTTTGAAATGCCTATCGGAAACTACATCTAAAATGCCTATCAGCACCTATATTTGAAATGCCTATCGGCAACCATATCTGGAATGCCTATCGGCACCTATATTTGAATTGCCTATCGGCTTCTATATCTGAAATGCCTATCGGCACCTATTTTTAAAATGCTTATCGGCAACTATATCTGTAATGCCTATCGGCACCTATATCTGAAATGCCTATCGGCACCTATTTTTGAAATGCCTATCGGAAACTACATCTGAAATGCCTATCAGCACCAATATTTGAAATGCCTATCGGCAACCATATCTAAAATGCCTATCGACACCTATATTTGAAATACCTATTTGCTTCTATATCTGAAATGCCTATCGGCACCTATTTTTAAAATGCCAATCGGCAACTATATCTGAAATGCCTATCGTCACCTATATCTGAAATGCCTATTGGCACCAATTTTTGAAATGCCTATCGGAAACTACATCTGAAATGCCTATCAGCACCTATATTTGAAATGCTTATCGGCAACCATATGTGAAATGCCTATCCGCCCCTATATTTGAAATGCCTATCGGCTTCTACATCTGAAATGCCTATCGGCGCCTATTTTTAAAATGCCAATCGGCAACTATATCTGAAATGCCTATCGGCGTCTATATCTGAAATGCCTATCGGCACCTATTTTTGGAATGCCTATCAGAAACTACATCTGAAATGCCTATCAGCACCTATATTTGAAATGCCTATCGGCAACCACATCAGAAATTCCTATCGGCACCTATATCTGAAATGCCTTTCGGCATTTATATCTAAAATGCTTATCGACACCTATATTTGAAATGCCTATCGGCAACTATATTTTAAATGCCTATCGGCGACTATATCTGGTATGCCTATCGGCACCTATATCTGAAATGCCTATCGGCACCTATTTTTGAAAAGCCTATTGGAAACAACATCTAAAATGCCTATCGGCATCTATTTTTAAAATGCCAATCGGCAACTATATCTTAAATGCCTATCAGCACCTATATTTGAAATGCCTATCGGCAACCATATCTGGAATGCCTATCGGCACAAATATTTGCAATGCCTATCGGCACCTATATCTGAAATGCCTAATGGTACCTATTTTTGAAATGCCTATCGGAAACTACATCTGAAATGCCTATCAGCACTTATATTTGAAATGCCTATCGGCAACCATATCTGGAATGCCTATCGGCACCTATATTTGAAATGCCTATCGGCTTCTATATCTGAAATGCCTATCGGCTTCTATATCTGAAATGTTTATCGGCACCTATTTTTAAAATGCCAATCATCTACTATATCTGTAATGCCTATCGGCACCTATATCTGAAATGCCTATCGGCACCTATTTTTGAAATGCCTATCGGAAACTACATCTGAAATGCCTATCAACACCAATATTTGAAATGCCTATCGGCAACCATATCTGAAATGCCTATCGGCACCTATATCTGAAATGCCTATCGGCACCTATTTTTGAAATGCCTATCGGAAACTACATCTGAAATGCCTATCAGCACCTATATTTGGAATGCCTATCGGCAAATATATCTGAAATGCCTATCGGCATCTATATTTGAAATGCCTATCAACTTCTATATCTGAAATGCCTATCGGCACCTATATCTGAAATGCCTATCGGAACCTATTTGTGTAATGCCTTTCGGAAACTACATCTGAAATGCCTATCTGCTCCTATATTTGAAATGCCTATCGGCAAACATATCTGAAATGCCTATCGACACTTATATTTGAAATACCTATCGGCTTCTATATCTGAAATGCCTATCGGCACCTGTTTTTAAAATGCCAATCGGCAACTATATCTGAAATGCCTATCAGCACCTATATCTGAAATGCCTATCGGCATCAATTTTTGAAATGCCTATCGGAAACTACATCAAAAATGCCTATCAGCACCTATATTTGAAATGCCTATAGGCAACCATATCTGGAATGCCTATCGGCACCTATATTAGAAATGCCTATCGGCTTCTATATCTGAAATGCCTATCGGCACTTAATTTTAAAATGCCAATTGGCAACTATATCTGAAATGCCTATCGGCAACTATATCTGAAATGCCTATCGGCACCTATTTTTGAAATGCCTATCGGAAACTACATCTGAAATGCCTATCAGCACCTATATTTGAAATGCCTATAGGCAACCATATCTGGGATGCCTATCGGCACCTATATTTGAAATGCCTATTGGCTTCTATATCTGAAATGCCTATCTGCACCTATATCTGAAATGCCTATCGGCACCTATTTTTGTAATGCCTTTCGGAAACTACATCTGAAATGCCTATCTGCTTCTATATTTGAAATGCCTATCGGCAACCATATCTGAAATGCCTATCGACACTTATATTTGAAATACCTATCGGCTTCTATATCTGAAATGCCTATCGGCACCTGTTTTTAAAATGCCAATCGGCAACTATATCTGAAATGCCTATCGGCACCTATATCTGAAATGCCTATCGGCACCTATTTTTGAAATGCCTATCGGAAACTACATCTGAAATGCTTATCAGCACCTATATTTGAAATGCCTATCGGCAACCATATCTGAAATGCCTATCGACACCTATATTTGAAATACCTATCGGCTTCTATATCTGAAATGCCTATAGGCACCTATTTTTAAAATGCCAATCGGTAAATATATCTGAAATGCCTATCGGCACCTATATCTGAAATGCCTATCGGCACCAATTTCAAAAAATGCCTATCGGAAACTACATCTGGAATGCCTTTCAGCACCTATATTTGAAATGCCTATCAGCAACCACATCAGAAATGCCTATCGGCACCTATACCTGAAATGCCTTTCGGCATTTATATCTGAAATGCCTATCGACACCTATTTTTAAAATGCCAATCGGCCACTATATCTGAAATGCCTATCGGCACCCATATCTGAAATGCCTATCGGCACCTATTTTTGAAATGCCTATCGGAAACTACATCTGAAATGCCTATCAGCACCTATATTTGAAATGCCTATCGGCAACCATATCTGAAATGCCTATCGACACCTATATTTGAAATACCTATCGGCTTCTATATCTGAAATGCCTATCGGCACCTACTTTTAAAATGCAAATCGGCAACTATATCTGAAATGCCTATCGGCACCAATATCTGAAAAGCCTATCGGCACCAATCATTGAAATGCCTATCGGAAACTACATCTGAAATGCCTATCAGCACCTATATTTAAAATGCCTATCGGCAACCATATCTGGAATGCCTATCGGCACCTATATTTGAAATGCCTATCGGCTTCTATATCTGAAATGCCTATCGGCACATATTTTTAAAATGCTAATCGGCATCTATATCTGTAATGCCTATCGGCACCTATATCTGAAATGTCTATCGGCACCTATTTTTGAAATGCCTATCGGAAACTACATCTGAAATGCCTATCAGCACCAATATTTGAAATGCCTATCGGCACCTATATCTGAAATGCCTATCCGCACCTATTTTTGAAATGCCTATCGGAAACTACATCTGAAATGCCTATCAGCACCTATATTTGAAATGCCTATCGGCTTCTATATCTGAAATGCCTATCGGCACCCATTTTTAAAATGCCAATCGGCAACTATATCTGAAATGCCTATTGGCACCTATATCTGAATTGCCTATCGGCAGCTATTTTTGAAATGCCTATCGGAAACTACATCTAAAATGCCTATTAGCACCTATATTTGAAATGCCTATCGGCAACCATATCTAGAATGCCTATCGGCACCTATATTTGAAATGCCTATCGGCTTCTATATTTGAAATGCCTATCGGCAACTATATCTGAAATGCCTATCGGCACCTATTTTTAAAATGCCAATCGGTAACTATATCTGAAATGCCTATCGGCACCTATATCTAAAATGCCTATCGGCACCAATTTTTGAAATGCCTATCAGAAACTACATCTAGAATGCCTATCAGCACCTATATTTAAAATGCCTATCGGAACCTATTTTTAAAATGCCAATCGGCAACTATATCTGAAATGCCTATCGGCTTCTATATCTGAAATGCCTATCGGCACCTATTTTTGAAATGCCTATCGGAAACTACATCTGAAATGCATATCAGCACCTATATTTGAAATGCCTATCGGTAACCATATCTGGAATGCCGATCGGCACCTATATTTGAAATGCCTATCGGCTTCTATATCTGAAATGCCTATCGGCACCTTTTTTTAAAATGCCAATCGGCAACTATATCTGAAATGCCTATCGGCACCTATATCTGAAATGCCTATCGGCAACTATTTTTCAAATGCCTATCGGAAACTACGTCTGAAATGCCTATCAGCACCTATATTTGAAATGCCTATCGGCAACCATATCTGGAATGCCTATCGGCACCTATATTTGAAATGCCCATCGGCTTCTATATCTGAAATGCCTATCGGCACCCATTTTTAAAATGCCAATCGGCAACTATATCTGAAATGCCTATCGGTATCTATTTTTGAAATACTTATCGGAAACTACATCTGAAATGCCTATCAGCACCTATATTTGAAATGCCTATCGGCTTCTATATCTGAAATGCCTATTGGCATCTATTTTAAAATTGCCAATCGGCAACTATATCTGAAATGCCTATCGGCACCTATTTTTGAAATGCCTATCGAAGACTACATCTCAAATGCCTATCAGCACCTATATTTGAAATGCCTATCGGCAACCACATAAGAAAAGCCCATCGGCACCTATACCTGAAATGCCTTTCGGCATTTATATCTGAAATGCCTATCCACACCTATATTTGAAATGCCTATCGGCACCTATATTTTAAATGCCTATCGGCAACCATATCTGATATGCCTATCGGCACCTATATCTGAAATGCCTATCGGCAACTATATCTGAAATGCCTATCGGCACCTATATCTGAAATGCCTATCGACACCTATATCTGAAATGCCTATCGACACCTATATCTGAAATGCCTATCGACACCTATATCTGAAATGCCTATCGACACCTATATCTGAAATGCCTATCGACACCTATATCTGAAATGCCTGTCGACACCTATATCTGAAATGCCTATCGACACCTATTTTTGAAATGCCTATCGGAAACTACATCTGAAATGCCTATCAGCACCTATATTTGAAATGCCTATCGGCAACCATATCTGGAATGCCTATCGGCACCTATATTTGAAATGCCTATCGGCTTCTATATCTGAAATGCCTATCGGCACCTATTTTTAAAATGCCAATCGGCAACTATATCTGAAATGCCTATCGTCACCTATATCTGAAATGCCTATCGACACCTATATCTGAAATGCCTATCGACACCTATATCTGAAATGCCTATCGACACCTATATCTGAAATGCCTATCGACACCTATATCTGAAATGCCTATCGACACCTATATCTGTAATGCCTATCGACACCTATATCTGAAATGCCTATCGACACCTATATCTGAAATGCCTATCGACACCTATTTTTGAAATGCCTATCGGAAACTACATCTGAAATGCCTATCAGCACCTATATTTGAAATGCCTATCGGCAACCATATCTGGAATGCCTATCGGCACCTATATTTGAAATGCCTAACGGCTTCTATATCTGAAATGCCTATCGGCACCTATTTTTAAAATGCCAATCGGCAACTATATCTGAAATGCCTATCGGCACCTATATCTGAAATGCCTATCGACACCTATATCTGAAATGCCTATCGACACCTATATCTGAAATGCCTATCGACACCTATTTTTGAAATGCCTATCGACACCTATATCTGAAATGCCTATCGACACCTATATCTGAAATGCCTATCGACACCTATATCTGAAATGCCTATCGACACCTATATCTGAAATGCCTATCGACACCTATATCTGAAATGCCTATCGACACCTATATCTGAAATGCCTATCGACACCTATATCTGAAATGCCTATCGACACCTATATCTGAAATGCCTATCGACACCTATATCTGAAATGCCTATCGACACCTATTTTTGAAATGCCTATCGGAAACTACATCTAAAATGCCTATCAGCACCTATATTTGAAATGCCTATCGGCAACCATATCTGGAATGCCTATCGGCACCTATATTTGAAATGCCTAACGGCTTCTATATCTGAAATGCCTATCGGCACCTATTTTTAAAATGCCAATCGGCAACTATATCTGAAATTCCTATCGGCACCTATATCTGAAATGCCTATCGACACCTATATCTGAAATGCCTGTCGACACCTATATCTGAAATGCCTATCGACACCTATATCTGAAATGCCTATCGACACCTATATCTGAAATGCCTATCGACACCTATATCTGAAATGCCTAACGACACCTATATCTGAAATGCCTATCGACACCTATATCTGAAATGCCTATCGACACCTATTTTTGAAATGCCTATCGGAAACTACATCTGAAATGCCTATCAGCACCTATATTTGAAATGCCTATCGGCAACCATATCTGGAATGCCTATCGGCACCTATATTTGAAATGCCTATCGGCTTCTATATCTGAAATGCCTATCGGCACCTATTTTTAAAATGCCAATCGGCAACTATATCTGAAATGCCTATCGGCACCTATATCTGAAATGCCTATCGACACCTATATCTGAAATGCCTATCGACACCTATTTTTGAAATGCCTATCGGAAACTACATCTAAAATGCTTATCAGTACCTATATTTGAAATGCCTATCGGTAACCATATCTGGAATGCCGATCGGCACCTATATTTGAAAAGCCTATCGGCTTCTATATCTGAAATGCCTATCGGCACCTTTTTTTAAAATGCCAATCGGCAACTATATCTGAAATGCCTATCGGCACCTATATCTGAAATGCCTATCGGCAACTATTTTTCAAATGCCTATCGGAAACTACATCTGAAATGCCTATCAGCACCTATATTTGAAATGCCCATCGGCTTCTATATCTGAAATGCCTATCGGCACCCATTTTTAAAATGCCAATCGGCAACTATATCTGAAATGCCTATCGGTATCTATTTTTGAAATACTTATCGGAAACTACATCTGAAATGCCTATCAGCACCTATATTTGAAATGCCTATCGGCTTCTATATCTGAAATGCCTATCGGCACCTATTTTAAAATTGCCAATCGGCAACTATATCTGAAATGCCTATCGGCACCTATTTTTGAAATGCCTATCGAAAACTACATCTGAAATGCCTATCAGCACCTATATTTGAAAGGCCTATCGGCAACCACATCAGAAATGCCTATCGGCACCTATATCTGAAATGCCTTTCGGCATTTATATCTGAAATGCCTATCCACACCTATATTTGAAATGCCTATCGGCACCTATATTTTAAATGCCTATCGGCAACCATATCTGATATGCCTATCGGCACCTATATCTGAAATGCCTATCGGCAACTATATCTGAAATGCCTATCGGCACCTATATCTGAAATGCCTATCGACACCTATATCTGAAATGCCTATCGACACCTATATCTGAAATGCCTATCGACACCTATATCTGAAATGCCTATCGACACCTATATCTGAAATGCCTATCGACACCTATATCTGAAATGCCTATCGACACCTATATCTGAAATGCCTATCGACACCTATTTTTGAAATGCCTATCGGAAACTACATCTGAAATGCCTATCAGCACCTATATTTGAAATGCCTATCGGCAACCATATCTGGAATGCCTATCGGCACCTATATTTGAAATGCCTATCGGCTTCTATATCTGAAATGCCTATCGGCACCTATTTTTAAAATGGCAATCGGCAACTATATCTGAAATGCCTATCGTCACCTATGTCTGAAATGCCTATCGACACCTATATCTGAAATGCCTATCGACACCTATATCTGAAATGCCTATCGACACCTATATCTGAAATGCCCATCGACACCTATATCTGAAATGCCTATCGACACCTATATCTGAAATGCCTATCGACACCTATATCTGAAATGCCTATCGACACCTATATCTGAAATGCCTATCGACACCTATTTTTGAAATGCCTATCGGAAACTACATCTAAAATGCCTATCAGCACCTATATTTGAAATGCCTATCGGCAACCATATCTGGAATGCCTATCGGCACCTATATTTGAAATGCCTAACGGCTTCTATATCTGAAATGCCTATCGGCACCTATTTTTAAAATGCCAATCGGCAACTATATCTGAAATTCCTATCGGCACCTATATCTGAAATGCCTATCGACACCTATATCTGAAATGCCTGTCGACACCTATATCTGAAATGCCTATCGACACCTATATCTGAAATGCCTATCGACACCTATATCTGAAATGCCTATCGACACCTACATCTGAAATGCCTAACGACACCTATATCTGAAATGCCTATCGACACCTATATCTGAAATGCCTATCGACACCTATTTTTGAAATGCCTATCGGAAACTACATCTGAAATGCCTATCAGCACCTATATTTGAAATGCCTATCGGCAACCATATCTGGAATGCCTATCGGCACCTATATTTGAAATGCCTATCGGCTTCTATATCTGAAATGCCTATCGGCACCTATTTTTAAAATGCCAATCGGCAACTATATCTGAAATGCCTATCGGCACCTATATCTGAAATGCCTATCGACACCTATATCTGAAATGCCTATCGACACCTATATCTGAAATGCCTATCGACACCTATATCTGAAATGCCTATCGACACCTATATCTGAAATGCCTATCGACACCTATATCTGAAATGCCTATCGACACCTATATCTGAAATGCCTATCGACACCTATATCTGAAATGCCTATCGACAACTATATCTGAAATGCCTATCGACACCTATTTTTGAGATGCCTATCGGAAACTACATCTGAAATGCCTATCAGCACCTATATTTGAAATGCCTATCGGCAACCATATCTGGAATGCCTATCGGCACCTATATTTGAAATGCCTATTGGCTTCTATATCTGAAATGCCTATCGGCACCTATTTTTAAAATGCCAATCGGCAACTATATCTGAAATGCCTATCGGCACCTATATCTGAAATGCCTATCGACACCTATATCTGAAATGCCTATCGACACCTATATCTGAAATGCCTATCGACACCTATATCTGAAATGCCTATCGACACCTATATCTGAAATGCCTATCGACACCTATATCTGAAATGCCTATCGCCACTTATATCTGAAATGCCTATCGACACCTATATCTGAAATGCCTATCGACACCTATTTTTGAAATGTCTATCGGAAACTACATCTAAAATGCTTATCAGCACCTATATTTGAAATGCCTATCGGTAACCATATCTGGAATGCCGATCGGCACCTATATTTGAAAAGCCTATCGGCTTCTATATCTGAAATGCCTATCGGCACCTTTTTTTAAAATGCCAATCGGCAACTATATCTGAAATGCCTATCGGCACCTATATCTGAAATGCCTATCGGCAACTATTTTTCAAATGCCTATCGGAAACTACATCTGAAATGCCTATCAGCACCTATATTTGAAATGCCTATCGGCAACCATATCTGGAATGCCTATCGGCACCTATATTTGAAATGCCCATCGGCTTCTATATCTGAAATGCCTATCGGCACCCATTTTTAAAATGCCAATCGGCAACTATATCTGAAATGCCTATCGGTATCTATTTTTGAAATACTTATCGGAAACTACATCTGAAATGCCTATCAGCACCTATATTTGAAATGCCTATCGGCTTCTATATCTGAAATGCCTATCAGCACCTATTTTAAAATTGCCAATCGGCAACTATATCTGAAATGCCTATCGGCACCTATTTTTGAAATGCCTATCGAAAACTACATCTGAAATGCCTATCAGCACCTATATTTGAAATGCCTATCGGCAACCACATCAGAAATGCCTATCGGCACCTATATCTGAAATGCCTTTCGGCATTTATATCTGAAATGCCTATCCACCCCTATATTTGAAATGCCTATCGGCACCTATATTTTAAATGCCTATCGGCAACCATATCTGATATGCCTATCGGCACCTATATCTGAAATGCCTATCGGCAACTATATCTGAAATGCCTATCGGCACCTATATCTGAAATTACCATCGACACCTATATCTGAAATGCCTATCGACACCTATATCTGAA
Source organism: Venustoraphidia nigricollis (assembly GCA_034508555.1). Lineage (NCBI taxonomy): Eukaryota > Metazoa > Arthropoda > Insecta > Raphidioptera > Raphidiidae > Venustoraphidia > Venustoraphidia nigricollis. Next base: position 135,240 of record JAVRKA010000238.1, read on the forward strand.
ATGCCTATCGACACCTATATCTGAAATGCCTATCGACACCTATATCTGAAATGCCTATCGACACCTATATCTGAAATGCCTATCGACACCTATATCTGAAATGCCTATCGACACCTATATCTGAAATGCCTATCGACACCTATATCTGAAATGCCTATCGACACCTATTTTTGAAATGCCTATCGGAAACTACATCTGAAATGCCTATCAGCACCTATATTTGAAATGCCTATCGGCAACAATATCTGGAATGCCTATCGGCACCTATATTTGAAATGCCTATCGGCTTCTATTTCTGAAATGCCTATCGGCACCTATTTTTAAAATGGCAATCGGCAACTATATCTGAAATGCCTATCGTCACCTATATCTGAAATGCCTATCGACACCTATATCTGAAATGCCTATCGACACCTATATCTGAAATGCCTATCGACACCTATATCTGAAATGCCTATCGACACCTATATCTGAAATGCCTATCGACACCTATATCTGAAATGCCTATCGATACCTATATCTGAAATGCCTATCGACACCTATATCTGAAATGCCTATCGACACCTATTTTTGAAATGCCTATCGGAAACTACATCTAAAATGCCTATCAGCACCTATATTTGAAATGCCTATCGGCAACCATATCTGGAATGCCTATCGGCACCTATATTTGAAATGCCTAACGGCTTCTATATCTGAAATGCCTATCGGCACCTATTTTTAAAATGCCAATCGGCAACTATATCTGAAATTCCTATCGGCACCTATATCTGAAATGCCTATCGACACCTATATCTGAAATGCCTGTCGACACCTATATCTGAAATGCCTAACGACACCTATATCTGAAATGCCTATCGACACCTATATCTGAAATGCCTATCGACACCTATATCTGAAATGCCTAACGACACCTATATCTGAAATGCCTATCGACACCTATATCTGAAATGCCTATCGACACCTATTTTTGAAATGCCTATCTGAAACTACATCTGAAATGCCTATCAGCACCTATATTTGAAATGCCTATCGGCAACCATATCTGGAATGCCTATCGGCACCTATATTTGAAATGCCTATCGGCTTCTATATCTGAAATGCCTATCGGCACCTATTTTTAAAATGCCAATCGGCAACTATATCTGAAATGCCTATCGGCACCTATATCTGAAATGCCTATCGACACCTATATCTGAAATGCCTATCGACACCTATATCTGAAATGCCTATCGACACCTATATCTGAAATGCCTATCGATACCTATATCTGAAATGCCTATCGACACCTATATCTGAAATGCCTATCGACACCTATATCTGAAATGCCTATCATCACCTATATCTGAAATGCCTATCGACAACTATATCTGAAATGCCTATCGACACCTATTTTTGAGATGCCTATCGGAAACTACATCTGAAATGCCTATCAGCACCTATATTTGAAATGCCTATCGGCAACCATATCTGGAATGCCTATCGGCACCTATATTTGAAATGCCTATCGGCTTCTATATCTGAAATGCCTATCGGCACCTATTTTTAAAATGCCAATCGGCAACTATATCTGAAATGCCTATCGGCACCTATATCTGAAATGCCTATCGACACCTATATCTGAAATGCCTATCGACACATATATCTGAAATGCCTATCGACACCTATATCTGAAATGCCTATCGACACCTATATCTGAAATTCCTATCGACACCTATATCTGAAATGCCTATCGCCACTTATATCTGAAATGCCTATCGACACCTATATCTGAAATGCCTATCGACACCTATTTTTGAAATGCCTATCGGAAACTACATCTGAAATGCCTATCAGCACCTATATTTGAAATGCCTATCGGCAACCATATCTAGAATGCCTATCGGCACCTATATTTGAAATGCCTATCGGCTTCTATATCTGAAATGCCTATCGGCACCTATTTTTAAAATGCCAATCGGCAACTATACCTGAAATACCTATCGGCACCTATATCTGAAATGCCTATCGACACCTATATCTGAAATGCCTTTCGACACCTATATCTGAAATGCCTATCGACACCTATATCTGAAATGCCTATCGACACCTATATCTGAAATGCCTATCGACACCTATATCTGAAATGCCTATCGACACCTATATCTGAAATGCCTATCGACACCTATATCTGAAATGCCTATCGACACCTATTTTTGAAATGCCTATCGGAAACTACATCTGAAATGCCTATCAGCACCTATATTTGAAATGCCTATCGGCAACCATATCTGGAATGCCTATCGGCACCTATATTTGAAATGCCTATCGGCTTCTATATCTGAAATGCCTATCGGCACCTATTTTTAAAATGCCAATCGGCAACTATATCTGAAATGCCTATCGGCACCTATATCTGAAATGCCTATCGACACCTATATCTGAAATGCCTATCGACACCTAATCTGAAATGCCTATCGACACCTATATCTGAAATGCCTATCGACACCTATATCTGAAATGCCTATCGACACCTATACCTGAAATTCCTATCGACACCTATATCTGAAATGCCTATCGACACCTATATCTGAAATGCCTATCGACACCTATTTTTAAAATGCCTATCGGAAACTACATCTGAAATGCCTATCAGCACCTATATTTGAAATGCCTATCGGCAACCATATCTGGAATGCCTATCGGCACCTATATTTGAAATGCCTATCGGCTTCTATATCTAAATGCCTATCGGCACCTATTTTTAAAATGCCAATCGGCAACTATATCTGAAATGCCTATCGGCACCTATATCTGAAATGCCTATCGACACCTATATCTGAAATGCCTATCGACACCTATATCTGAAATACCTATCGACACCTATATCTGAAATGCCTATCGACACCTATATCTGAAATGCCTATCGACACCTATATCTGAAATGCCTATCGACACCTATATCTAAAATGCCTATCGAAACCTATATCTGAAATGCCTATCGACACCTATTTTTGAAATGCCTATCGGAAACTACATCTGAAATGCCTATCAGCACCTATATTTGAAATGCCTATCGGCAACCATATCTGGAATGTCTATCGGCACCTATATTTGAAATGCCTATCGACTTCTATATCTGAAATGCCTATCGGCACCTATTTTTAAAATGCCAATCGGCAACTATATCTGAAATGCCTATCGGCACCTATATCTGAAATGCCTATCGACACCTATATCTGAAATGCCTATCGACACCTATATCTGAAATGCCTATCGACACCTATATCTGAAATGCCTATCGACACCTATATCTGAAATGCCTATCGACACCTATTTTTGAAATGCCTATCGGAAACTACATCTGAAATGCCTATCAGCACCTATATTTAAAATGCCTATCGGCAACCATATCTGGAATGCCTATCGGCACCTATATTTGAAATGCCTATCGGCTTCTATATCTGAAATGCCTATCGGCACCTATTTTTAAAATGCCAATCGGCAACTATATCTGAAATGCCTATCGGCACCTATATCTGAAATGCCTATCGACACCTATATCTGAAATGCCTATCGACACCTATATCTGAAATGCCTATCGACACATATATCTGAAATGCCTATCGACACCTATATCTGAAATGCCTATCGACACCTATATCTGAAATGCCTATCGACACCTATATCTGAAATGCCTATCGACACCTATATCTGAAATGCCTATCGACACCTATATCTGAAATGCCTATCGACACCTATTTTTGAAATGCCTATCGGAAACTACATCTGAAATGCCTATCAGCACCTATATTTGAAATGCCTATCGGCAACCATATCTGGAATGGCTATCGGCACCTATATTTGAAATGCCTATCGGCTTCTATATCTAAATGCCTATCGGCACCTATTTTTAAAATGCCAATCAGCAACTATATCTGAAATGCCTATCGGCACCTATATCTGAAATGCCTATCGACACCTATATCTGAAATGCCTATCGACACCTATATCTGAAATACCTATCGACACCTATATCTGAAATGCCTATCGACACCTATATCTGAAATGCCTATCGACACCTATATCTGAAATGCCTATCGACACCTATATCTGAAATGCCTATCGACACCTATATCTGAAATGCCTATCGACACCTATATCTGAAATGCCTATCGCCACTTATATCTGAAATGCCTATCGACACCTATATCTGAAATGCCTATCGACACCTATTTTTGAAATGCCTATCGGAAACTACATCTAAAATGCTTATCAGCACCTATATTTGAAATGCCTATCGGTAACCATATCTGGAATGCCGATCGGCACCTATATTTGAAAAGCCTATCGGCTTCTATATCTGAAATGCCTATCGGCACCTTTTTTTAAAATGCCAATCGGCAACTATATCTGAAATGCCTATCGGCACCTATATCTGAAATGCCTATCGGCAACTATTTTTCAAATGCCTATCGGAAACTAAATCTGAAATGCCTATCAGCACCTATATTTGAAATGCCTATCGGCAACCATATCTGGAATGCCTATCGGCACCTATATTTGAAATGCCCATCGGCTTCTATATCTGAAATGCCTATCGGCACCCATTTTTAAAATGCCAATCGGCAACTATATCTGAAATGCCTATCGGTATCTATTTTTGAAATACTTATCGGAAACTACATCTGAAATGCCTATCAGCACCTATATTTGAAATGCCTATCGGCTTCTATATCTGAAATGCCTATCGGCACCTATTTTAAAATTGCCAATCGGCAACTATATCTGAAATGCCTATCGGCACCTATTTTTGAAATGCCTATCGAAAACTACATCTGAAATGCCTATCAGCACCTATATTTGAAATGCCTATCGGCAACCACATCAGAAATGCCTATCGGCACCTATATCTGAAATGCCTTTCGGCATTTATATCTGAAATGCCTATCCACACCTATATTTGAAATGCCTATCGGCACCTATATTTTAAATGCCTATCGGCAACCATATCTGATATGCCTATCGGCACCTATATCTGAAATGCCTATCGGCAACTATATCTGAAATGCCTATCGGCACCTATATCTGAAATGCCTATCGACACCTATATCTGAAATGCCTATCGACACCTATATCTGAAATGCCTATCGACACCTATATCTGAAATGCCTATCGACACCTATATCTGAAATGCCTATCGACACCTATATCTGAAATGCCTATCGACACCTATATCTGAAATGCCTATCGACACCTATATCTGAAATGCCTATCGACACCTATATCTGAAATGCCTATCGACACCTATTTTTGAAATGCCTATCGGAAACTACATCTGAAATGCCTATCAGCACCTATATTTGAAATGCCTATCGGCAAAAATATCTGGAATGCCTATCGGCACCTATATTTGAAATGCCTATCGGCTTCTATATCTGAAATGCCTATCGGCACCTATTTTTAAAATGGCAATCGGCAACTATATCTGAAATGCCTATCGTCACCTATATCTGAAATGCCTATCGACACCTATATCTGAAATGCCTATCGACACCTATATCTGAAATGCCTATCGACACCTATATCTGAAATGCCTATCGACACCTATATCTGAAATGCCTATCGACACCTATATCTGAAATGCCTATCGACACCTATATCTGAAATGCCTATCGACACCTATATCTGAAATGCCTATCGACACCTATTTTTGAAATGCCTATCGGAAACTACATCTAAAATGCCTATCAGCACCTATATTTAAATGCCTATCGGCAACCATATCTGGAATGCCTATCGGCACCTATATTTGAAATGCCTAACGGCTTCTATATCTGAAATGCCTATCGGCACCTATTTTTAAAATGCCAATCGGCAACTATATCTGAAATTCCTATCGGCACCTATATCTGAAATGCCTATCGACACCTATATCTGAAATGCCTGTCGACACCTATATCTGAAATGCCTATCGACACCTATATCTGAAATGCCTATCGACACCTATATCTGAAATGCCTATCGACACCTATATCTGAAATGCCTAACGACACCTATATCTGAAATGCCTATCGACACCTATATCTGAAATGTCTATCGACACCTATTTTTGAAATGCCTATCGGAAACTACATCTGAAATGCCTATCAGCACCTATATTTGAAATGCCTATCGGCAACCATATCTGGAATGCCTATCGGCACCTATATTTGAAATGCCTATCGGCTTCTATATCTGAAATGCCTATCGGCACCTATTTTTAAAATGCCAATCGGCAACTATATCTGAAATGCCTATCGGCACCTATATCTGAAATGCCTATCGACACCTATATCTGAAATGCCTATCGACACCTATATCTGAAATGCCTATCGACACCTATATCTGAAATGCCTATCGATACCTATATATGAAATGCCTATCGACACCTATATCTGAAATGCCTATCGACACCTATATCTGAAATGCCTATCGACACCTATATCTGAAATGCCTATCGACAACTATATCTGAAATGCCTATCGACACCTATTTTTGAGATGCCTATCGGAAACTACATCTGAAATGCCTATCAGCACCTATATTTGAAATGCCTATCGGCAACCATATCTGGAATGCCTATCGGCACCTATATTTGAAATGCCTATCGGCTTCTATATCTGAAATGCCTATCGGCACCTATTTTTAAAATGCCAATCGGCAACTATATCTGAAATGCCTATCGGCACCTATATCTGAAATGCCTATCGACACCTATATCTGAAATGCCTATCGACACCTATATCTGAAATGCCTATCGACACCTATATCTGAAATGCCTATCGACACCTATATCTGAAATTCCTATCGACACCTATATCTGAAATGCCTATCGCCACTTATATCTGAAATGCCTATCGACACCTATATCTGAAATGCCTATCGACACCTATTTTTGAAATGCCTATCGGAAACTACATCTGAAATGCCTATCAGCACCTATATTTGAAATGCCTATCGGCAACCATATCTAGAATGCCTATCGGCACCTATATTTGAAATGCCTATCGGCTTCTATATCTGAAATGCCTATCGGCACCTATTTTTAAAATGCCAATCGGCAACTATATCTGAAATGCCTATCGGCACCTATATCTGAAATGCCTATCGACACCTATATCTGAAATGCCTTTCGACACCTATATCTGAAATGCCTATCGACACCTATATCTGAAATGCCTATCGACACCTATATCTGAAATGCCTATCGACACCTATATCTGAAATGCCTATCGACACCTATATCTGAAATGCCTATCGACACCTATATCTGAAATGCCTATCGACACCTATTTTTGAAATGCCTATCGGAAACTACATCTGAAATGCCTATCAGCACCTATATTTGAAATGCCTATCGGCAACCATATCTGGAATGCGTATCGGCACCTATATTTGAAATGCCTATCGGCTTCTATATCTGAAATGCCTATCGGCACCTATTTTTAAAATGCCAATCGGCAACTATATCTGAAATGCCTATCGGCACCTATATCTGAAATGCCTATCGACACCTATATCTGAAATGCCTATCGACACCTATATCTGAAATGCCTATCGACACCTATATCTGAAATGCCTATCGACACCTATATCTGAAATGCCTATCGACACCTATACCTGAAATGCCTATCGACACCTATATCTGAAATGCCTATCGACACCTATATCTGAAATGCCTATCGACACCTATTTTTAAAATGCCTATCGGAAACTACATCTGAAATGCCTATCAGCACCTATATTTGAAATGCCTATCGGCAACCATATCTGGAATGCCTATCGGCACCTATATTTGAAATGCCTATCGGCTTCTATATCTAAATGCCTATCGGCACCTATTTTTAAAAAGCCAATCGGCAACTATATCTGAAATGCCTATCGGCACCTATATCTGAAATGCCTATCGACACCTATATCTGAAATGCCTATCGACACCTATATCTGAAATACCTATCGACACCTATATCTGAAATGCCTATCGACACCTATATCTGAAATGCCTATCGACACCTATATCTGAAATGCCTATCGACACCTATATCTAAAATGCCTATCGACACCTATATCTGAAATGCCTATCGACACCTATTTTTGAAATGCCTATCGGAAACTACATCTGAAATGCCTATCAGCACCTATATTTGAAATGCCTATCGGCAACCATATCTGGAATGCCTATCGGCACCTATATTTGAAATGCCTATCGACTTCTATATCTGAAATGCCTATCGGCACCTATTTTTAAAATGCCAATCGGCAACTATATCTGAAATGCCTATCGGCACCTATATCTGAAATGCCTATCGACACCTATATCTGAAATGCCTATCGACACCTATATCTGAAATGCCTATCGACACCTATATCTGAAATGCCTATCGACACCTATATCTGAAATGCCTATCGACACCTATTTTTGAAATGCCTATCGGAAACTACATCTGAAATGCCTATCAGCACCTATATTTAAAATGCCTATCGGCAACCATATCTGGAATGCCTATCGGCACCTATATTTGAAATGCCTATCGACACCTATATCTGAAATGCCTATCGGCACCTATTTTTAAAATGCCAATCGGCAACTATATCTGAAATGCCTATCGGCACCTATATCTGAAATGCCTATCGACACCTATATCTGAAATGCCTATCGACACCTATATCTGAAATGCCTATCGTCACATATATCTGAAATGCCTATCGACACCTATATCTGAAATGCCTATCGACACCTATATCTGAAATGCCTATCGACACCTATATCTGAAATGCCTATCGACACCTATATCTGAAATGCCTATCGACACCTATATCTGAAATGCCTATCGACACCTATTTTTGAAATGCCTATCGGAAACTACATCTGAAATGCCTATCAGCACCTATATTTGAAATGCCTATCGGCAACCATATCTGGAATGCCTATCGGCACCTATATTTGAAATGCCTATCGGCTTCTATATCTAAATGCCTATCGGCACCTATTTTTAAAATGCCAATCGGCAACTATATCTGAAATACCTATCGGCACCTATATCTGAAATGCCTATCGACACCTATATCTGAAATGCCTATCGACACCTATATCTGAAATACCTATCGACACCTATATCTGAAATGCCTATCGACACCTATATCTGAAATGCCTATCGACACCTATATCTGAAATGCCTATCGACACCTATATCTAAAATGCCTATCGACACCTATATCTGAAATGCCTATCGACACCTATTTTTGAAATGCCTATCGGAAACTACATCTGAAATGCCTATCAGCACCTATATTTGAAATGCCTATCGGCAACCATATCTGGAATGCCTATCGGCACCTATATTTGAAATGCCTATCGACACCTATATCTAAAATACCTATCGACACCTATATCTGAAATGCCTATCGACACCTATATCTGAAATGCCTATCGACACCTATATCTGAAATGCCTATCGACACCTATATCTAAAATGCCTATCGACACCTATATCTGAAATGCCTATCGACACCTATTTTTAAAATGCCAATCGGCAACTATATCTGAAATTCCTATCGGCTTCTATATCTGAAATGCCTATCGGCACCTATTTTTAAAATGCCAATCGGCAACTATATCTGAAATTCCTATCGGCACCTATATCTGAAATGCCTATCGACACCTATATCTGAAATGCCTATCGACACCTATATCTGATATGCCTATCGACACCTATATCTGAAATGCCTATCGACACCTATATCTGAAATGCCTATCGACACCTATATCTGAAATGCCTATCGACACCTATATCTGAAATGCCTATCGACACCTATATCTGAAATGCCTATCGACACCTATATCTGAAATGCCTATCGACACCTATTTTTGAAATGCCTATCGGAAACTACATCTGAAATGCCTATCAGCACCTATATTTGAAATGCCTATCGGCAACCATATCTGGAATGCCTATCGGCACCTATCTTTGAAATGCCTATCGGCTTCTATATCTGAAATGCCTATCGGCACCTATTTTTAAAATGCCAATCGGCAACTATATCTGAAATGCCTATCGGCACCTATATCTGAAATGCCTATCGACACCTATATCTGAAATGCCTATCGACACCTATATCTGAAATGCCTATCGACACCTATATCTGAAATGCCTATCGACACCTATTTTTAAAATGCCAATCGGCAACTATATCTGAAATTCCTATCGGCTTCTATATCTGAAATGCCTATCGGCACCTATTTTTAAAATGCCAATCGGCAACTATATCTGAAATGCCTATCGGCACCTATATCTGAAATGCCTATCGACACCTATATCTGAAATGCCTATCGACACCTATATCTGAAATGCCTATCGACACCTATATCTGAAATGCCTATCGATACCTATATCTGAAATGCCTATCGACACCTATATCTGAAATGCCTATCGACACCTATTTTTGAAATGCCTATCGGAAACTACATCTGAAATGCCTATCAGCACCTATATTTGAAATGCCTATCGGCAACCATATCTGGAATGCCTATCGGCACCTATCTTTGAAATGCCTATCGGCTTCTATATCTGAAATGCCTATCGGCACCTATTTTTAAAATGCCAATCGGCAACTATATCTGAAATGCCTATCGGCACCTATATCTGAAATGCCTATCGACACCTATATCTGAGATGCCTATCGACACCTATATCTGAAATGCCTATCGACACCTATATCTGAAATGCCTTTCGACACCTATATCTGAAATGCCTATCGACACCTATATCTGAAATGCCTATCGACACCTATTTTTGAAATACCTATCGGAAACTACATCTGAAATGCCTATCAGCACCTATATTTGAAATGCCTATCGGCAACCATATCTGGAATGCCTATCGGCACCTATATTTGAAATGCCTATCGGCTTCTATATCTGAAATGCCTATCGGCACCTATTTTTAAAATGCCAATCGGCAACTATATCTGAAATGCCTATCGGCACCTATATCTGAAATGCCTATCGACACCTATATCTGAAATGCCTATCGACACCTATATCTGAAATGCCTATCGACACCTATATCTGAAATGCCTATCGACACCTATATCTGAAATGCCTATCGACACCTATATCTGAAATGCCTATCGACACCAATATCTGAAATGCCTATCGACACCTATTTTTGAAATGCCTATCGGAAACTACATCTGAAATGCCTATCAGCACCTATATTTGAAATGCCTATCGGCAACCATATCTGGAATGCCTATCGGCACCTATATTTGAAATGCCTATCATCTTCTATATCTGAAATGCCTATCGGCACCTATTTTTAAAATGCCAATCGGCAACTATATCTGAAATGCCTATCGGCACCTATATCTGAAATGCCTATCGACACCTATATCTGAAATGCCTATCGACACCTATATCTGAAATGCCTATCGACACCTATATCTGAAATGCCTATCGACACCTATATCTGAAATGCCTATCGACACCTATATTTGAAATGCCTATCGACACCTATATCTAAAAAGCCTATCGACACCTATATCTGAAATGCCTATCGACACCTATTTTTGAAATGCCTATCGGAAACTACATCTGAAATGCCTATCAGCACCTATATTTGAAATGCCTATTGGCAACCATATCTGGAATGCCTATCGGCACCTATATTTGAAATGCCTATCGGCTTCTATATCTGAAATGCCTATCGGCACCTATTTTTAAAATGCCAATCGGCAACTATATCTGAAATGCCTATCGGCACCTATATCTGAAATGCCTATCGACACCTATATCTGAAATGCCTATCGACACCTATATCTGAAATGCCTATCGACACCTATATCTGAAATGCCTATCGACACCTATATCTGAAATGCCTATCGACACCTATATCTGAAATGCCTATCGACACCTATATCTGAAATGCCTATCGACACCTATATCTGAAATGCCTATCGACACCTATATCTGAAATGCCTATCGACACCTATTTTTGAAATGCCTATCGGAAACTACATCTGAAATGCCTATCAGCACCTATATTTGAAATGCCTATCGGCAACCATATCTGGAATGCCTATCGGCACCTATATTTGAAATGCCTATCGGCTTCTATATCTGAAATGCCTATCGGCACCTATTTTTAAAATGCCAATCGGCAACTATATCTGAAATGCCTATCGGCACCTATATCTGAAATGCCTATCGACACCTATATTTGAAATGCCTATCGACACCTATATCTGAAATGCCTATCGACACCTATATCTGAAATGCCTATCGACACCTATATCTGAAATGCCTATCGACACCTATATCTGAAATGCCTATCGACACCTATATCTGAAATCCCTATCGACAACTATTTTTGAAATGCCTATCGGAAACTACATCTGAAATGCCTATCAGCACCTAGATTTGAAATGCCTATCGGCAACCATATCTGGAATGCCTATCGGCATATATTTGAAATGCCTATCGACTTCATTATCTGAAATGCCTATCGGCACCTATTTTTAAAATGCCAATCGGCAACTATATCTGAAATGCCTATCGGCACCTATATCTGAAATGCCTATCATCACCTATATCTGAAATGCCTATCGACACCTATATCTGAAATGCCTATCGACACCTATATCTGAAATGCCTATCGACACCTATATCTGAAAAGCCTATCGACACCTATATCTGAAATGCCTATCGACACCTATATCTGAAATGCCTATCGACACCTATATCTGAAATGCTTATCGACCCTATTTTTGAAATGCCTATCGGAAACTACATCTGAAATGCTTATCAGCACCTATATTTGAAATTCCTATCGGCAACCATATCTGGAATGCCTATCGGCACCTATATTTGAAATTCCTATCGGCTTCTATATCTGAAAAGCCTATCGGCACCTATTTTTAAAATGCCAATCGGCAACTATATCTGAAATGCCTATCGGCACCTATATCTGAAATGCCTATCGACACCTATATCTGAAATGCCTATCGACACCTATATCTGAAATGCCTATCGACACCTATATCTGAAATGCCTATCGACACCTATATCTGAAATGCCTATCGACACCTATTTTTGAAATGCCTATCGGAAACTACATCTGAAATGCCTATCAGCACCTATATTTGAAATGCCTATCGGCAACCATATCTGGAATGCCTATCGGCACCTATATTTGAAATGCCTATCGGCTTCTATATCTGAAATGCCTATCGGCACCTATTTTTAAAATGCCAATCGGCAACTATATCTGAAATGCCTATCGGCACCTATATCTGAAATGCCTATCGACACCTATATCTGAAATGCCTATCGACACCTATATCTGAAATGCCTATCGACACCTATATCTGAAATGCCTATCGACACCTATATCTGAAATGCCTATCGACACTTATATCTGAAATGCCTATCGACACCTATATCTGAAATGCCTACCGACACCTATTTTTGAAATGCCTATCGGAAACTACATCTGAAATGCCTATCAGCACCTATATTTGAAATGCCTATCGGCAACCATATCTGGAATGCCTATCGGCACCTATATTTGAAATGCCTATCGGCTTCTATATCTGAAATGCCTATCGGCACCTATTTTTAAAATGCCAATCGGCAACTATATCTGAAATGCCTATCGGCACCTATATCTGAAATGCCTATCGACACCTATATCTGAAATGCCTATCGACACCTATATCTGAAATGCCTATCGACACTTATATCTGAAATGCCTATCGACACCTATATCTGAAATGCCTATCGACACCTATATCTGAAATGCCTATCGACACCTATATCTGAAATGCCTATCGACACCTATATCTGAAATGCCTATCGACACCTATTTTTGAAATGCCTATCGGAAACTACATCTGAAATGTCTATCAGCACCTATATTTGAAATGCCTATCGGCAACCATAGCTGGAATGCCTATCGGCACCTATATTTGAAATGCCTATCGGCTTCTATATCTGAAATGCCTATCGGCACCTATTTTTAAAATGCCAATCGGCAACTATATCTGAAATGCCTAACGTCACCTATATCTGAAATGCCTATCGACACCTATATCTGAAATGCCTATCGACACCTATATCTGAAATGCCTATCGACACCTATATCTGAAATGCCTATCGACACCTATATCTGAAATGCCTATCGACACCTATATCTGAAATGCCTATCGACACCTATATCTGAAATGCCTATCGACACCTATATCTGAAATGCCTATCGACACCTATATCTGAAATGCCTATCGACACCTATTTTTGAAATGCCTATCGGAAACTACATCTTAAATGCCTATCAGCACCTATATTTGAAATGCCTATCGGCAACCATATCTGGAATGCCTATCGGCACCTATATTTGAAATGCCTATCGGCTTCTATATCTGAAATGCCTATCGGCACCTATTTTTATAATGCCAATCGGCAACTATATCTGAAATGCCTATCGGCACCTATATCTGAAATGCCTATCGACACCTATATCTGAAATGCCTATCGACACCTATATCTGAAATGCCTATCGACACCTATATCTGAAATGCCTATCGGCACCCATTTTTAAAATGCCAATCGGCAACTATATCTGAAATGCCTATCGGTATCTATTTTTGAAATACTTATCGGAAACTACATCTGAAATGCCTATCAGCACCTATATATGAAATGCCTATCGGCTTCTATATCTGAAATGCCTATCAGCACCTATTTTAAAATTGCCAATCGGCAACTATATCTGAAATGCCTATCGGCACCTATTTTTGAAATGCCTATCGAAAACTACATCTGAAATGCCTATCAGCACCTATATTTGAAATGCCTATCGGCAACCACATCAGAAATGCCTATCGGCACCTATATCTGAAATGCCTTTCGGCATTTATATCTGAAATGCCTATCCACACCTATATTTGAACTGCCTATCGGCACCTATATTTTAAATGCCTATCGGCAACCATATCTGATATGCCTATCGGCACCTATATCTGAAATGCCTATCGGCAACTATATCTGAAATGCCTATCGGCACCTATATCTGAAATGCCTATCGACACCTATATCTGAAATGCCTATCGACACCTATATCTGAAATGCCTATCGACACCTATATCTGAAATGCCTATCGACACCTATATCTGAAATGCCTATCGACACCTATATCTGAAATGCCTATCGACACCTATATCTGAAATGCCTATCGACACCTATATCTGAAATGCCTATCGACACCTATATCTGAAATGCCTATCGACACCTATATCTGAAATGCCTATCGACACCTATTTTTGAAATGCCTATCGGAAACTACATCTGAAATGCCTATCAGCACCTATATTTGAAATGCCTATCGGCAACAATATCTGGAATGCCTATCGGCACCTATATTTGAAATGCCTATCGGCTTCTATATCTGAAATGCCTATCGGCACCTATTTTTAAAATGGCAATCGGCAACTATATCTGAAATGCCTATCGTCACCTATATCTGAAATGCCTATCGACACCTATATCTGAAATGCCTATCGACACCTATATCTGAAATGCCTATCGACACCTATATCTGAAATGCCTATCGACACCTATATCTGAAATGCCTATCGACACCTATATCTGAAATGCCTATCGACACCTATATCTGAAATGCCTATCGACAACTATATCTGAAATGCCTATCGACACCTATTTTTGAGATGCCTATCGGAAACTACATCTGAAATGCCTATCAGCACCTATATTTGAAATGCCTATCGGCAACCATATCTGGAATGCCTATCGGCACCTATATTTGAAATGCCTATCGGCTTCTATATCTGAAATGCCTATCGGCACCTATTTTTAAAATGCCAATCGGCAACTATATCTGAAATGCCTATCGGCACCTATATCTGAAATGCCTATCGACACCTATATCTGAAATGCCTATCGACACATATATCTGAAATGCCTATCGACACCTATATCTGAAATGCCTATCGACACCTATATCTGAAATTCCTATCGACACCTATATCTGAAATGCCTATCGCCACTTATATCTGAAATGCCTATCGACACCTATATCTGAAATGCCTATCGACACCTATTTTTGAAATGCCTATCGGAAACTACATCTGAAATGCCTATCAGCACCTATATTTGAAATGCCTATCGGCAACCATATCTAGAATGCCTATCGGCACCTATATTTGAAATGCCTATCGGCTTCTATATCTGAAATGCCTATCGGCACCTATTTTTAAAATGCCAATCGGCAACTATACCTGAAATACCTATCGGCACCTATATCTGAAATGCCTATCGACACCTATATCTGAAATGCCTTTCGACACCTATATCTGAAATGCCTATCGACACCTATATCTGAAATGCCTATCGACACCTATATCTGAAATGCCTATCGACACCTATATCTGAAATGCCTATCGACACCTATATCTGAAATGCCTATCGACACCTATATCTGAAATGCCTATCGACACCTATTTTTGAAATGCCTATCGAAAACTACATCTGAAATGCCTATCAGCACCTATATTTGAAATGCCTATCGGCAACCATATCTGGAATGCCTATCGGCACCTATATTTGAAATGCCTATCGGCTTCTATATCTGAAATGCCTATCGGCACCTATTTTTAAAATGCCAATCGGCAACTATATCTGAAATGCCTATCGGCACTCATATCTGAAATGCCTATCGACACCTATATCTGAAATGCCTATCGACACCTAATCTGAAATGCCTATCGACACCTATATCTGAAATGCCTATCGACACCTATATCTGAAATGCCTATCGACACCTATACCTGAAATTCCTATCGACACCTATATCTGAAATGCCTATCGACACCTATATCTGAAATGCCTATCGACACCTATTTTTAAAATGCCTATCGGAAACTACATCTGAAATGGCTATCAGCACCTATATTTGAAATGCCTATCGGCAACCATATCTGGAATGCCTATCGGCACCTATATTTGAAATGCCTATCGGCTTCTATATCTAAATGCCTATCGGCACCTATTTTTAAAATGCCAATCGGCAACTATATCTGAAATGCCTATCGGCACCTATATCTGAAATGCCTATCGACACCTATATCTGAAATGCCTATCGACACCTATATCTGAAATACCTATCGACACCTATATCTGAAATGCCTATCGACACCTATATCTGAAATGCCTATCGACACCTATATCTGAAATGCCTATCGACACCTATATCTAAAATGCCTATCGAAACCTATATCTGAAATGCCTATCGACACCTATTTTTGAAATGCCTATCGGAAACTACATCTGAAATGCCTATCAGCACCTATATTTGAAATGCCTATCGGCAACCATATCTGGAATGTCTATCGGCACCTATATTTGAAATGCCTATCGACTTCTATATCTGAAATGCCTATCGGCACCTATTTTTAAAATGCCAATCGGCAACTATATCTGAAATGCCTATCGGCACCTATATCTGAAATGCCTATCGACACCTATATCTGAAATGCCTATCGACACCTATATCTGAAATGCCTATCGACACCTATATCTGAAATGCCTATCGACACCTATATCTGAAATGCCTATCGACACCTATTTTTGAAATGCCTATCGGAAACTACATCTGAAATGCCTATCAGCACCTATATTTAAAATGCCTATCGGCAACCATATCTGGAATGCCTATCGGCACCTATATTTGAAATGCCTATCGGCTTCTATATCTGAAATGCCTATCGGCACCTATTTTTAAAATGCCAATCGGCAACTATATCTGAAATGCCTATCGGCACCTATATCTGAAATGCCTATCGACACCTATATCTGAAATGCCTATCGACACCTATATCTGAAATGCCTATCGACACATATATCTGAAATGCCTATCGACACCTATATCTGAAATGCCTATCGACACCTATATCTGAAATGCCTATCGACACCTATATCTGAAATGCCTATCGACACCTATATCTGAAATGCCTATCGACACCTATATCTGAAATGCCTATCGACACCTATTTTTGAAATGCCTATCGGAAACTACATCTGAAATGCCTATCAGCACCTATATTTGAAATGCCTATCGGCAACCATATCTGGAATGGCTATCGGCACCTATATTTGAAATGCCTATCGGCTTCTATATCTAAATGCCTATCGGCACCTTTTTTTAAAATGCCAATCGGCAACTATATCTGAAATGCCTATCGGCACCTATATCTGAAATGCCTACGACACCTATATCTGAAATGCCTATCGACACCTATATCTGAAATACCTATCGACACCTATATCATAAATGCCTATCGACACCTATATCTGAAATGCCTATCGACACCTATATCTGAAATGCCTATCGACACCTATATCTGAAATGCCTATCGACACCTATATCTGAAATGCCTATCGACACCTATATCTGAAATGCCTATCGCCACTTATATCTGAAATGCCTATCGACACCTATATCTGAAATGCCTATCGACACCTATTTTTGAACTGCCTATCGGAAACTACATCTAAAATGCTTATCAGCACCTATATTTGAAATGCCTATCGGTAACCATATCTGGAATGCCGATCGGCACCTATATTTGAAAAGCCTAACGGCTTCTATATCTGAAATGCCTATCGGCACCTTTTTTTAAAATGCCAATCGGCAACTATATCTGAAATGCCTATCGGCACCTATATCTGAAATGCCTATCGGCAACTATTTTTCAAATGCCTATCGGAAACTAAATCTGAAATGCCTATCAGCACCTATATTTGAAATGCCTATCGGCAACCATATCTGGAATGCCTATCGGCACCTATATTTGAAATGCCCATCGGCTTCTATATCTGAAATGCCTATCGGCACCCATTTTTAAAATGCCAATCGGCAACTATATCTGAAATGCCTATCGGTATCTATTTTTGAAATACTTATCGGAAACTACATCTGAAATGCCTATCAGCACCTATATTTGAAATGCCTATCGGCTTCTATATCTGAAATGCCTATCGGCACCTATTTTAAAATTGCCAATCGGCAACTATATCTGAAATGCCTATCGGCACCTATTTTTGAAATGCCTATCGAAAACTACATCTGAAATGCCTATCAGCACCTATATTTGAAATGCCTATCGGCAACCACATCAGAAATGCCTATCGGCACCTATATCTGAAATGCCTTTCGGCATTTATATCTGAAATGCCTATCCACACCTATATTTGAAATGCCTATCGGCACCTATATTTTAAATGCCTATCGGCAACCATATCTGATATGCCTATCGGCACCTATATCTGAAATGCCTATCGGCAACTATATCTGAAATGCCTATCGGCACCTATATCTGAAATGCCTATCGACACCTATATCTGAAATGCCTATCGACACCTATATCTGAAATGCCTATCGACACCTATATCTGAAATGCCTATCGACACCTATATCTGAAATGACTATCGACACCTATATCTGAAATGCCTATCGACACCTATATCTGAAATGCCTATCGACACCTATATCTGAAAAGCCTATCGACACCTATATCTGAAATGCCTATCGACACCTATTTTTGAAATGCCTATCGGAAACTACATCTGAAATGCCTATCAGCACCTATATTTGAAATGCCTATCGGCAAAAATATCTGGAATGCCTATCGGCACCTATATTTGAAATGCCTATCGGCTTCTATATCTGAAATGCCTATCGGCACCTATTTTTAAAATGGCAATCGGCAACTATATCTGAAATGCCTATCGTCACCTATATCTGAAATGCCTATCGACACCTATATCTGAAATGCCTATCGACACCTATATCTGAAATGCCTATCGACACCTATATCTGAAATGCCTATCGACACCTATATCTGAAATGCCTATCGACACCTATATCTGAAATGCCTATCGACACCTATATCTGAAATGCCTATCGACACCTATATCTGAAATGCCTATCGACACCTATTTTTGAAATGCCTATCGGAAACTACATCTAAAATGCCTATCAGCACCTATATTTAAATGCCTATCGGCAACCATATCTGGAATGCCTATCGGCACCTATATTTGAAATGCCTAACGGCTTCTATATCTGAAATGCCTATCGGCACCTATTTTTAAAATGCCAATCGGCAACTATATCTGAAATTCCTATCGGCACCTATATCTGAAATGCCTATCGACACCTATATCTGAAATGCCTGTCGACACCTATATCTGAAATGCCTATCGACACCTATATCTGAAATGCCTATCGACACCTATATCTGAAATGCCTATCGACACCTATATCTGAAATGCCTAACGACACCTATATCTGAAATGCCTATCGACACCTATATCTGAAATGCCTATCGACACCTATTTTTGAAATGCCTATCGGAAACTACATCTGAAATGCCTATCAGCACCTATATTTGAAATGCCTATCGGCAACCATATCTGGAATGCCTATCGGCACCTATATTTGAAATGCCTATCGGCTTCTATATCTGAAATGCCTATCGGCACCTATTTTTAAAATGCCAATCGGCAACTATATCTGAAATGCCTATCGGCACCTATATCTGAAATGCCTATCGACACCTATATCTGAAATGCCTATCGACACCTATATCTGAAATGCCTATCGACACCTATATCTGAAATGCCTATCGATACCTATATATGAAATGCCTATCGACACCTATATCTGAAATGCCTATCGACACCTATATCTGAAATGCCTATCGACACCTATATCTGAAATGCCTATCGACAACTATATCTGAAATGCCTATCGACACCTATTTTTGAGATGCCTATCGGAAACTACATCTGAAATGCCTATCAGCACCTATATTTGAAATGCCTATCGGCAACCATATCTGGAATGCCTATCGGCACCTATATTTGAAATGCCTATCGGCTTCTATATCTGAAATGCCTATCGGCACCTATTTTTAAAATGCCAATCGGCAACTATATCTGAAATGCCTATCGGCACCTATATCTGAAATGCCTATCGACACCTATATCTGAAATGCCTATCGACACCTATATCTGAAATGCCTATCGACACCTATATCTGAAATGCCTATCGACACCTATATCTGAAATTCCTATCGACACCTATATCTGAAATGCCTATCGCCACTTATATCTGAAATGCCTATCGACACCTATATCTGAAATGCCTATCGACACCTATTTTTGAAATGCCTATCGGAAACTACATCTGAAATGCCTATCAGCACCTATATTTGAAATGCCTATCGGCAACCATATCTAGAATGCCTATCGGCACCTATATTTGAAATGCCTATCGGCTTCTATATCTGAAATGCCTATCGGCACCTATTTTTAAAATGCCAATCGGCAACTATATCTGAAATGCCTATCGGCACCTATATCTGAAATGCCTATCGACACCTATATCTGAAATGCCTTTCGACACCTATATCTGAAATGCCTATCGACACCTATATCTGAAATGCCTATCGACACCTATATCTGAAATGCCTATCGACACCTATATCTGAAATGCCTATCGACACCTATATCTGAAATGCCTATCGACACCTATATCTGAAATGCCTATCGACACCTATTTTTGAAATGCCTATCGGAAACTACATCTGAAATGCCTATCAGCACCTATATTTGAAATGCCTATCGGCAACCATATCTGGAATGCGTATCGGCACCTATATTTGAAATGCCTATCGGCTTCTATATCTGAAATGCCTATCGGCACCTATTTTTAAAATGCCAATCGGCAACTATATCTGAAATGCCTATCGGCACCTATATCTGAAATGCCTATCGACACCTATATCTGAAATGCCTATCGACACCTATATCTGAAATGCCTATCGACACCTATATCTGAAATGCCTATCGACACCTATATCTGAAATGCCTATCGACACCTATACCTGAAATGCCTATCGACACCTATATCTGAAATGCCTATCGACACCTATATCTGAAATGCCTATCGACACCTATTTTTAAAATGCCTATCGGAAACTACATCTGAAATGCCTATCAGCACCTATATTTGAAATGCCTATCGGCAACCATATCTGGAATGCCTATCGGCACCTATATTTGAAATGCCTATCGGCTTCTATATCTAAATGCCTATCGGCACCTATTTTTAAAATGCCAATCGGCAACTATATTTGAAATGCCTATCGGCACCTATATCTGAAATGCCTATCGACACCTATATCTGAAATGCCTATCGACACCTATATCTGAAATACCTATCGACACCTATATCTGAAATGCCTATCGACACCTATATCTGAAATGCCTATCGACACCTATATCTGAAATGCCTATCGACACCTATATCTAAAATGCCTATCGACACCTATATCTGAAATGCCTATCGACACCTATTTTTGAAATGCCTATCGGAAACTACATCTGAAATGCCTATCAGCACCTATATTTGAAATGCCTATCGGCAACCATATCTGGAATGCCTATCGGCACCTATATTTGAAATGCCTATCGACTTCTATATCTGAAATGCCTATCGGCACCTATTTTTAAAATGCCAATCGGCAACTATATCTGAAATGCCTATCGGCACCTATATCTGAAATGCCTATCGACACCTATATCTGAAATGCCTATCGACACCTATATCTGAAATGCCTATCGACACCTATATCTGAAATGCCTATCGACACCTATATCTGAAATGCCTATCGACACCTATTTTTGAAATGCCTATCGGAAACTACATCTGAAATGCCTATCAGCACCTATATTTAAAATGCCTATCGGCAACCATATCTGGAATGCCTATCGGCACCTATATTTGAAATGCCTATCGGCTTCTATATCTGAAATGCCTATCGGCACCTATTTTTAAAATGCCAATCGGCAACTATATCTGAAATGCCTATCGGCACCTATATCTGAAATGCCTATCGACACCTATATCTGAAATGCCTATCGACACCTATATCTGAAATGCCTATCGTCACATATATCTGAAATGCCTATCGACACCTATATCTGAAATGCCTATCGACACCTATATCTGAAATGCCTATCGACACCTATATCTGAAATGCCTATCGACACCTATATCTGAAATGCCTATCGACACCTATATCTGAAATGCCTATCGACACCTATTTTTGAAATGCTTATCGGAAACTACATCTGAAATGCCTATCAGCACCTATATTTGAAATGCCTATCGGCAACCATATCTGGAATGCCTATCGGCACCTATATTTGAAATGCCTATCGGCTTCTATATCTAAATGCCTATCGGCACCTATTTTTAAAATGCCAATCGGCAACTATATCTGAAATACCTATCGGCACCTATATCTGAAATGCCTATCGACACCTATATCTGAAATGCCTATCGACACCTATATCTGAAATACCTATCGACACCTATATCTGAAATGCCTATCGACACCTATATCTGAAAAGCCTATCGACACCTATATCTGAAATGCCTATCGACACCTATATCTAAAATGCCTATCGACACCTATATCTGAAATGCCTATCGACACCTATTTTTGAAATGCCTATCGGAAACTACATCTGAAATGCCTATCAGCACCTATATTTGAAATGCCTATCGGCAACCATATCTGGAATGCCTATCGGCACCTATATTTGAAATGCCTATCGACACCTATATCTGAAATACCTATCGACACCTATATCTGAAATGCCTATCGACACCTATATCTGAAATGCCTATCGACACCTATATCTGAAATGCCTATCGACACCTATATCTAAAATGCCTATCGACACCTATATCTGAAATGCCTATCGACACCTATTTTTAAAATGCCAATCGGCAACTATATCTGAAATTCCTATCGGCTTCTATATCTGAAATGCCTATCGGCACCTATTTTTAAAATGCCAATCGGCAACTATATCTGAAATTCCTATCGGCACCTATATCTGAAATGCCTATCGACACCTATATCTGAAATGCCTATCGACACCTATATCTGATATGCCTATCGACACCTATATCTGAAATGCCTATCGACACCTATATCTGAAATGCCTATCGACACCTATATCTGAAATGCCTATCGACACCTATATCTGAAATGCCTATCGACACCTATATCTGAAATGCCTATCGACACCTATATCTGAAATGCCTATCGACACCTATTTTTGAAATGCCTATCGGAAACTACATCTGAAATGCCTATCAGCACCTATATTTGAAATGCCTATCGGCAACCATATCTGGAATGCCTATCGGCACCTATCTTTGAAATGCCTATCGGCTTCTATATCTGAAATGCCTATCGGCACCTATTTTTAAAATGCCAATCGGCAACTATATCTGAAATGCCTATCGGCACCTATATCTGAAATGCCTATCGACACCTATATCTGAAATGCCTATCGACACCTATATCTGAAATGCCTATCGACACCTATATCTGAAATGCCTATCGACACCTATTTTTGAAATGCCTATCGGAAACTACATCTGAAATGCCTATCAGCACCTATATTTGAAATGCCTATCGGCAACCATATCTGGAATGCCTATCGGCCCCTATATTTGAAATGCCTCTCGGCTTCTATATCTGAAATGCCTATCGGCACCTATTTTTAAAATGCCAATCGGCAACTATATCTTAAATGCCTATCGGCACCTATATCTGAAATGCCTATCGACACCTATATCTGAAATGCCTATCGACACCTATATCTGAAATGCCTATCGACACATATATCTGAAATGCCTATCGACACCTATATCTGAAATGCCTATCGACACCTATATCTGAAATGCCTATCGACACCTATATCTGAAATGCCTATCGACACCTATATCTGAAATGCCTATCGACACATATATCTGAAATGCCTATCGACACCTATTTTTGAAATGCCTATCGGAAACTACATCTGAAATGCCTATCAGCATCTATATTTGAAATGCCTATCGGCAACCATATCTGGAATGCCTATCGGCACCTATATTTGAAATGCCTATCGGCTTCTATATCTAAATGCCTATCGGCACCTATTTTTAAAATGCCAATCGGCAACTATATCTGAAATGCCTATCGGCACCTATATCTGAAATGCCTATCGACACCTATATCTGAAATGCCTATCGACACCTATATCTGAAATACCTATCGACACCTATATCTGAAATGCCTATCGACACCTATATCTGAAATGCCTATCGACACCTATATCTGAAATGCCTATCGACACCTATATCTAAAATGCCTATCGACACCTATATCTGAAATGCCTATCGACACCTATTTTTGAAATGCCTATCGGAAACTACATCTGAAATGCCTATCAGCACCTATATTTGAAATGCCTATCGGAAACCATATCTGGAATGCCTATCGGCACCTATATTTGAAATGCCTATCGGCTTCTATATCTGAAATGCCTATCGGCACCTATTTTTAAAATGCCAATCGGCAACTATATCTGAAATGCCTATCGGCACCTATATCTGAAATGCCTATCGACACCTATATCTGAAATGCCTATCGACACCTATATCTGAAATGCCTATCGACACCTATATCTGAAATGCCTATCGACACCTATTTTTAAAATGCCAATCGGCAACTATATCTGAAATTCCTATCGGCTTCTATATCTGAAATGCCTATCGGCACCTATTTTTAAAATGCCAATCGGCAACTATATCTGAAATGCCTATCGGCACCTATATCTGAAATGCCTATCGACACCTATATCTGAAATGCCTATCGACACCTATATCTGAAATGCCTATCGACACCTATATCTGAAATGCCTATCGACACCTATATCTGAAATGCCTATCGACACCTATATCTGAAATGCCTATCGACACCTATATCTGAAATGCCTATCGACACCTATTTTTAAAATGCCAATCGGCAACTATATCTGAAATTCCTATCGGCTTCTATATCTGAAATGCCTATCGGCACCTATTTTTAAAATGCCAATCGGCAACTATATCTGAAATGCCTATCGGCACCTATATCTGAAATGCCTATCGACACCTATATCTGAAATGCCTATCGACACCTATATCTGAAATGCCTATCGACACCTATATCTGAAATGCCTATCGACACCTATATCTGAAATGCCTATCGACACCTATATCTGAAATGCCTATCGACACCTATTTTTGAAATGCCTATCGGAAACTACATCTGAAATGCCTATCAGCACCTATATTTGAAATGCCTATCGGCAACCATATCTGGAATGCCTATCGGCACCTATCTTTGAAATGCCTATCGGCTTCTATATCTAAATGCCTATCGGCACCTATTTTTAAAATGCCAATTGGCAACTATATCTGAAATGCCTATCGGCACCTATATCTGAAATGCCTATCGACACCTATATCTGAAATGCCTATCGACACTTATATCTGAAATACCTATCGACACCTATATCTGAAATGCCTATCGACACCTATATCTGAAATGCCTATCGACACCTATATCTAAAATGCCTATCGACACCTATATCTGAAATGCCTATCGACACCTATTTTTGAAATGCCTATCGGAAACTACATCTGAAATGCCTATCAGCACCTATATTTGAAATGCCTATCGGCAACCATATCTTGAATGCCTATCGGCACCTATATTTGAAATGCCTATCGGCTTCTATATCTGAAATGCCTATCGGCACCTATTTTTAAAATGCCAATCGGCAACTATATCTGAAATGCCTATCGGCACCTATATCTGAAATGCCTATCGACACCTATATCTGAAATGCCTATCGACACCTATATCTGAAATGCCTATCGACACCTATTTTTAAAATGCCAATCGGCAACTATATCTGAAATTCCTATCGGCTTCTATATCTGAAATGCCTATCGGCACCTATTTTTAAAATGCCAATCGGCAACTATATCTGAAATTCCTATCGGCACCTATATCTGAAATGCCTATCGACACCTATATCTGAAATGCCTATCGACACCTATATCTGATATGCCTATCGACACCTATATCTGAAATGCCTATCGACACCTATATCTGAAATGCCTATCGACACCTATATCTGAAATGCCTATCGACACCTATATCTGAAATGCCTATCGACACCTATATCTGAAATGCCTATCGACACCTATATCTGAAATGCCTATCGACACCTATTTTTGAAATGCCTATCGGAACCTACGTCTAAAATGCCTATCAGCACCTATATTTGAAATGCCTATCGGCAACCATATCTGGAATGCCTATCGGCACCTATCTTTGAAATGCCTATCGGCTTCTATATCTGAAATGCCTATCGGCACCTATTTTTAAAATGCCAATCGGCAACTATATCTGAAATGCCTATCGGCACCTATATCTGAAATGCCTATCGACACCTATATCTGAGATGCCTATCGACACCTATATCTGAAATGCCTATCGACACCTATATCTGAAATGCCTATCGACACCTATATCTCAAATGCCTATCGACACCTATATCTGAAATGCCTATCGACACCTATTTTTGAAATGCCTATCGGAAACTACATCTGAAATGCCTATCAGCACCTATATTTGAAATGCCTATCGGCAACCATATCTGGAATGCCTATCGGCACCTATATTTGAAATGCCTATCGGCTTCTATATCTGAAATGCCTATCGGCACCTATTTTTAAAATGCCAATCGGCAACTATATCTGAAATGCCTATCGGCACCTATATCTGAAATGCCTATCGACACCTATATCTGAAATGCCTATCGACACCTATATCTGAAATGCCTATCGACACCTATATCTGAAATGCCTATCGACACCTATATCTGAAATGCCTATCGACACCTATATCTGAAATGCCTATCGACACCTATATCTGAAATGCCTATCGACACCTATATCTGAAATGCCTATCGACACCTATTTTTGAAATGCCTATCAGCACCTATATTTGAAATGCCTATCGGCAACCATATCTGGAATGCCTATCGGCACCTGTATTTGAAATGCCTATCGGCTTCTATATCTGAAATGCCTATCGGCACCTATTTTTAAAATGCCAATCGGCAACTATATCTGAAATGCCTATCGGCACCTATATCTGAAATGCCTATCGACACCTATATCTGAAATGCCTTTCGACACCTATATCTGAAATGCCTATCGACACCTATATCTGAAATGCTTATCGACACCTATATCTGAAATGCCTATCGACACCTATATCTGAAATGCCTATCGACACCTATATCTGAAATGCCTATCGACACCTATATCTGAAATGCCTATCGACACCTATTTTTGAAATGCCTATCGGAAACTACATCTGAAATGCCTATCAGCACCTATATTTGAAATGCCTATCGGCAACCATATCTGGAATGCCTATCGGCACCTATATTTGAAATGCCTATCGGCTTCTATATCTGAAATGCCTATCGGCACCTATTTTTAAAATGCCAATCGGCAAATATATCTGAAATGCCTATCGGCACCTATATCTGAAATGCCTATCGACACCTATATCTGAAATGCCTATCGACACCTATATCTGAAATGCCTATCGACACCTATATCTGAAATGCCTATCGACACCTATATCTGAAATGCCTATCGACACCTATATCTGAAATGCCTATCGACACCTATATCTGAAATGCCTATCGACACCTATATCTGAAATGCCTATCGACACCTATTTTTGAAATGCCTATCGGAAACTACATCTGAAATGCCTATCAGCACCTATATTTGAAATGCCTATCGGCAACCATATCTAGAATGCCTATCGGCACCTATATTTGAAATGCCTATCGGCTTCTATATCTAAATGCCTATCGGCACCTATTTTTAAAATGCCAATCTGCAACTATATCTGAAATGCCTATCGGCACCTATATCTGAAATGCCTATCGACACCTATATCTGAAATGCCTATCGACACCTATATCTGAAATACCTATCGACACCTATAACTGAAATGCCTATCGACACCTATATCTGAAATGCCTATCGACACCTATATCTGAAATGCCTATCGACACCTATATCTGAAATGCCTATCGACACCTATATCTGAAATGCCTATCGACACCTATATCTGAAATGCCTATCGACACCTATATCTGAAATGCCTATCGACACCTATATCTGAAATGCCTATCGACACCTATTTTTGAAATGCCTATCGGAAACTACATCTGAAATGCCTATCAGCACCTATATTTGAAATGCCTATCGGCAACCATATCTGGAATGCCTATCGGCACCTATATTTGAAATGCCTATCGGCTTCTATATCTGAAATGCCTATCGGCACCTATTTTTAAAATGCCAATCGGCAACTATATCTGAAATGCCTATCGGCACCTATATCTGAAATGCCTATCGACACCTATATTTGAAATGCCTATCGACACCTATATCTGAAATGCCTATCGACACCTATATCTGAAATGCCTATCGACACCTATATCTGAAATGCCTATCGACACCTATATCTGAAATGCCTATCGACACCTATATCTGAAATCCCTATCGACACCTATTTTTGAAATGCCTATCGGAAACTACATCTGAAATGCCTATCAGCACCTAGATTTGAAATGCCTATCGGCAACCATATCTGGAATGCCTATCGGCATATATTTGAAATGCCTATCGACTTCATTATCTGAAATGCCTATCGGCACCTATTTTTAAAATGCCAATCGGCAACTATATCTGAAATGCCTATCGACACCTATATCTGAAATGCTTATCGACCCTATTTTTGAAATGCCTATCGGAAACTACATCTGAAATGCCTATCAGCACCTATATTTGAAATTCCTATCGGCAACCATATCTGGAATGCCTATCGGCACCTATATTTGAAATTCCTATCGGCTTCTATATCTGAAAAGCCTATCGGCACCTATTTTTAAAATGCCAATCGGCAACTATATCTGAAATGCCTATCGGCACCTATATCTGAAATGCCTATCGACACCTATATCTGAAATGCCTATCGACACCTATATCTGAAATGCCTATCGACACCTATATCTGAAATGCCTATCGACACCTATATCTGAAATGCCTATCGACACCTATTTTTGAAATGCCTATCGGAAACTACATCTGAAATGCCTATCAGCACCTATATTTGAAATGCCTATCGGCAACCATATCTGGAATGCCTATCGGCACCTATATTTGAAATGCCTATCGGCTTCTATATCTGAAATGCCTATCGGCACCTATTTTTAAAATGCCAATCGGCAACTATATCTGAAATGCCTATCGGCACCTATATCTGAAATGCCTATCGACACCTATATCTGAAATGCCTATCGACACCTATATCTGAAATGCCTATCGACACCTATATCTGAAATGCCTATCGACACCTATATCTGAAATGCCTATCGACACTTATATCTGAAATGCCTATCGACACCTATATCTGAAATGCCTATCGACACCTATTTTTGAAATGCCTATCGGAAACTACATCTGAAATGCCTATCAGCACCTATATTTGAAATGCCTATCGGCAACCATATCTGGAATGCCTATCGGCACCTATATTTGAAATGCCTATCGGCTTCTATATCTGAAATGCCTATCGGCACCTATTTTTAAAATGCCAATCGGCAACTATATCTGAAATGCCTATCGGCACCTATATCTGAAATGCCTATCGACACCTATATCTGAAATGCCTATCGACACCTATATCTGAAATGCCTATCGACACTTATATCTGAAATGCCTATCGACACCTATATCTGAAATGCCTATCGACACCTATATCTGAAATGCCTATCGACACCTATATCTGAAATGCCTATCGACACCTATTTTTGAAATGCCTATCGGAAACTACATCTGAAATGCCTATCAGCACCTATATTTGAAATGCCTATCGGCAACCATAGCTGGAATACCTATCGGCACCTATATTTGAAATGCCTATCGGCTTCTATATCTGAAATGCCTATCGGCACCTATTTTTAAAATGCCAATCGGCAACTATATCTGAAATGCCTATCGTCACCTATATCTGAAATGCCTATCGACACCTATATCTGAAATGCCTATCGACACCTATATCTGAAATGCCTATCGACACCTATATCTGAAATGCCTATCGACACCTATATCTGAAATGCCTATCGACACCTATATCTGAAATGCCCATCGACACCTATATCTGAAATGCCTATCGACACCTATATCTGAAATGCTATCGACACCTATATCTGAAATGCCTATCGACACCTATTTTTGAAATGCCTATCGGAAACTACATCTTAAATGCCTATCAGCACCTATATTTGAAATGCCTATCGGCAACCATATCTGGAATGCCTATCGGCACCTATATTTGAAATGCCTATCTACTTCTATATCTGAAATGCCTATCGGCACCTATTTTTATAATGCCAATCGGCAACTATATCTGAAATGCCTATCGGCACCTATATCTGAAATGCCTATCGACACCTATATCTGAAATGCCTATCGACACCTATATCTGAAATGCCTATCGACACCTATATCTGAAATGCCTATCGACACCTATATCTGAAATGTCTATCGACACCTATATCTGAAATGCCTATCGACACCTATATCTGAAATGCCTATCGACACCTATATCTGAAATGCCTATCGACACCTATTTTTGAAATGCCTATCGGAAACTACATCTGAAATGCCTATCAGCACCTATATTTGAAATGCCTATCGGCAACCATATCTGGAATGCCTATCGGCACCTATATTTGAAATGCCTATCGGCTTCTATATCTGAAATGCCTATCGGCACCTATTTTTAAAATGCCAATCGGCAACTATATCTGAAATGCCTATCGGCACCTATATCTGAAATGCCTATCGACACCTATATCTGAAATGCCTATCGACACCTATATCTGAAATGCCTATCGACACCTATATCTGAAATGCCTATCGACACCTATATCTGAAATGCCTATCGACACCTATATCTATAATGCCTATCGACACCTATATCTGAAATGCCTATTGACACCTATATCTGAAATGCCTATCGACACCTATATCTGAAATGCCTATCGACACCTATTTTTGAAATGTCAATCGGCAACTATATCTGAAATGCCTATCGGCACCTATATCTGAAATGCCTATCGACACCTATATCTGAAATGCCTATCGACACCTATATCTGAAATGCCTATCGACACCTATATCTGAAACGCCTATCGACAACTATATCTGAAATGCCTATCGACACTTATATCTGAAATGCCTATCGACACCTATATCTGAAATGCCTATCGACACCTATATCTGAAATGCCTATCGACACCTATTTTTGAAATGCCTATCGGAAACTACATCTGAAATGCCTATCAGCACCTATATTTGAAATGCCTATCGGCAACCATATCTGGAATGCCTATCGGCACTTATATTTGAAATGCCTATCGGCTTCTATATCTGAAATGCCTATCGGCACCTATTTTTAAAATGCCAATCGGCTACTATATCTGAAATGCCTATCGGCACCTATATCTGAAATGCCTATCGACACCTATATCTGAAATGCCTATCGACACCTATATCTGAAATGCCTATCGACACATATATATCTGAAATGCCTATCGACACCTATATCTGAAATGCCTATCGACACCTATATCTGAAATGCCTATCGACACCTATATCTGAAATGCCTATCGACACCTATATCTGAAATGCCTATCGACACCTATATCTGAAATGCCTATCGACACCTATATCTGAAATGCCTATCGACACCTATATCTGAAATGCCTATCGACACCTATTTTTGAAATGCCTATCGGAAACTACATCTGAAATGCCTATCAGCACTTATATTTGAAATGCCTATCGGCAACCATATCTGGAATGCCTATCGGCACCTATATTTGAAATGCCTATCGGCTTCTATATCTGAAATGCCTATCGGCACCTATTTTTAAAATGCCAATCGGCAACTATATCTGAAATGCCTATCGGCACCTATATCTGAAATGCCCATCGACACCTATATCTGAAATGCCTATCGACACAAATATCTGAAATGCCTATCGACACCTATATCTGAAATGCCTATCGACACCTATTTTTGAAATGCCTATCGGAAACTACATCTGAAATGCCTATCGACACCTATATCTGAAATGCCTATCGACACCTATATCTGAAATGCCTATCGACACCTATTTTTGAAATGCCTATCGGAAACTACATCTGAAATGCCTATCAGCACCTATATTTGAAATTCCTATCGGCAACCATATCTGGAATGCCTATCGGCACCTATATAGGAAATGCCTATCGGCTTCTATATCTGAAATGTCTATCGGCACCTATTTTTAAAATGCCAATCGGCAACTATATCTGAAATGCCTATCGGCACCTATATCTGAAATGCCTCTCGACACCTATATCTGTAATGCCTATCGACACCTATATCTAAATTGCCTATCGACACCTATATCTGAAATGCCTAACGACACCTATATCTGAAATGCCTATCGACACCTATATCTGAAATGCCTATCGACACCTATATCTGAAATGCCTATCGACACCTATATCTGGAATGCCTATCGGCACCTATATTTGAAATGCCTATCGGCTTCTATATCTGAAATGCCTATCGGCACCTATTTTTAAAATGCCAATCGGCAACTATATCTGAAATGCCTATCGGCACCTATACCTGAATTGCCTATCGACACCTATATCTGAAATGCCCATCGACACCTATATCTGAAATGCCTATCGACACCTATATCTGAAATGCCTATCGACACCTATATCTGAAATGCCTATCGACACCTATATCTGAAATGCCTATCGACACTTATATCTGAAATGCATATCGACACCTATTTTTGAAATGCCTATCGGGAACTACATCTGAAATGCCTATCAGCACCTATATTTGAAATGCCTATCGGCAACCATATCTGGAATGCCTATCGGCACCTATATAGGAAATGCCTATCGGCTTCTATATCTGAAATGTCTATCGGCACCTATTTTTAAAATGCCAATCGGCAACTATATCTGAAATGCCTATCGGCACCTATATCTGAAATGCCTCTCGACACCTATATCTGTAATGCCTATCGACACCTATATCTAAATTGCCTATCGACACCTATATCTGAAATGCCTATCGACACCTATATCTGAAATGCCTATCGACACCTATATCTGAAATGCCTATCGACACCTATTTTTGAAATGCCTATCGGAAACTACATCTGAAATGCCTATCAGCACCTATATTTGAAATGCCTATCGGCAACCATATCTGGAATGCCTATCGGCACCTATATTTGAAATGCCTATCGGCTTCTATATCTGAAATGCCTATCGGCACCTATTTTTAAAATGCCAATCGGCAACTATATCTGAAATGCCATTCGGCACCTATATCTGAAATGCCTATCGACACCTATATCTGAAATGCCTATCGACACCTATATCTGAAATGCCTATCGACACATATATCTGAAATGCCTATCGACACCTATATCTGAAATGCCTATCGAAACCTATTTTTGAAATGCCTATCGGAAACTACATCTGAAATGCCTATCAGCACCTATATTTGAAATGCCAATCGGCAACCATATCTGGAATGCCTATCGGCACCTATATTTGAAATGCCTATCGGCTTCTATATCTGAAATGCCTATCGGCACCTATTTTTAAAATGCCAATCGGCATATATATCTGAAATGCCTATCGGCACCTATATCTGAAATGCCTATCGACACCTATATCTGAAATGCCTATCGACACCTATATCTGAAATGCCTATCGACACCTATATCTGAAATGCCTATCGACACCTATATCTGAAATGCCTATCGA
The DNA here is from genome assembly GCA_034508555.1 of Venustoraphidia nigricollis. Classification (NCBI taxonomy): domain Eukaryota; kingdom Metazoa; phylum Arthropoda; class Insecta; order Raphidioptera; family Raphidiidae; genus Venustoraphidia; species Venustoraphidia nigricollis. The sequence goes on from JAVRKA010000238.1 coordinate 170,180, forward strand.
CACCTATATCTGAAATGCCTATCGACACCTATATCTGAAATGCCTATCAACACCTATTTTTGAAATGCCTATCGGAAACTACATCTGAAATGCCTATCGACACCTATATCTGAAATGCCTATCGACACCTATATCTGAAATGCCTATCGACACCTATTTTTGAAATGCCTATCGGAAACTACATCTGAAATGCCTATCAGCACCTATATTTGAAATGCCTATCGGCAACCATATCTGGAATGCCTATCGGCACCTATATTTGAAATGCCTATCGGCTTCTATATCTAAATGCCTATCGGCACCTATTTTTAAAATGCCAATCGGCAACTATATCTGAAATGCCTATCGGCACCTATATCTGAAATGCCTATCGACACCTATATCTCAAATGCCTATCGACACCTATATCTGAAATACCTATCGACACCTATATCTGAAATGCCTATCGACACGTATATCTGAAATGCCTATCGACACCTATATCTGAAATGCCTATCGACACATATATCTAAAATGCCTATCGACACCTATATCTGAAATGCCTATCGACACCTATTTTTGAAATGCCTATCGGAAACTACATCTGAAATGCCTATCAGCACCTATATTTGAAATGCCTATCGGCAACCATATCTGGAATGCCTATCGGCACCTATATTTGAAATGCCTATCGGCTTCTATATCTGAAATGCCTATCGGCACCTATTTTTAAAATGCCAATCGGCAACTATATCTAAAATGCCTATCGGCACCTATATCTGAAATGCCTATCGACACCTATATCTGAAATGCCTATCGACACCTATATCTGAAATGCCTATCGACACCTATATCTGAAATGCCTATCGACACCTATATCTGAAATGCCTATCGACACCTATTTTTGAAATGCCTATCGGAAACTACATCTGAAATGCCTATCAGCACCTATATTTGAAATGCCTATCGGCAACCATATCTGGAATGCCTATCGGCACCTATATTTGAAATGCCTCTCGGCTTCTATATCTGAAATGCCTATCGGCACCTATTTTTAAAATGCCAATCGGCAACTATATCTTAAATGCCTATCGGCACCTATATCTGAAATGCCTATCGACACCTATATCTGAAATGCCTATCGACACCTATATCTGAAATGCCTATCGACACATATATCTGAAATGCCTATCGACACCTATATCTGAAATGCCTATCGACACCTATATCTGAAATGCCTATCGACACCTATATCTGAAATGCCTATCGACACCTATATCTGAAATGCCTATCGACACCTATATCTGAAATGCCTATCGACACCTATTTTTGAAATGCCTATCGGAAACTACATCTGAAATGCCTATCAGCATCTATATTTGAAATGCCTATCGGCAACCATATCTGGAATGCCTATCGGCACCTATATTTGAAATGCCTATCGGCTTCTATATCTAAATGCCTATCGGCACCTATTTTTAAAATGCCAATCGGCAACTATATCTGAAATGCCTATTGGCACCTATATCTGAAATGCCTATCGACACCTATATCTGAAATGCCTATCGACACCTATATCTGAAATACCTATCGACACCTATATCTGAAATGCCTATCGACACCTATATCTGAAATGCCTATCGACACCTATATCTGAAATGCCTATCGACACCTATATCTAAAATGCCTATCGACACCTATATCTGAAATGCCTATCGACACCTATTTTTGAAATGCCTATCGGAAACTACATCTGAAATGCCTATCAGCACCTATATTTGAAATGCCTATCGGCAACCATATCTGGAATGCCTATCGGCACCTATATTTGAAATGCCTATCGGCTTCTATATCTGAAATGCCTATCGGCACCTATTTTTAAAATGCCAATCGGCAACTATATCTGAAATGCCTATCGGCACCTATATCTGAAATGCCTATCGACACCTATATCTGAAATGCCTATCGACACCTATATCTGAAATGCCTATCGACACCTATATCTGAAATGCCTATCGACACCTATTTTTAAAATGCCAATCGGCAACTATATCTGAAATTCCTATCGGCTTCTATATCTGAAATGCCTATCGGCACCTATTTTTAAAATGCCAATCGGCAACTATATCTGAAATGCCTATCGGCACCTATATCTGAAATGCCTATCGACACCTATATCTGAAATGCCTATCGACACCTATATCTGAAATGCCTATCGACACCTATATCTGAAATGCCTATCGACACCTATATCTGAAATGCCTATCGACACCTATATCTGAAATGCCTATCGACACCTATATCTGAAATGCCTATCGACACCTATTTTTAAAATGCCAATCGGCAACTATATCTGAAATTCCTATCGGCTTCTATATCTGAAATGCCTATCGGCACCTATTTTTAAAATGCCAATCGGCAACTATATCTGAAATGCCTATCGGCACCTATATCTGAAATGCCTATCGACACCTATATCTGAAATGCCTATCGACACCTATATCTGAAATGCCTATCGACACCTATATCTGAAATGCCTATCGACACCTATATCTGAAATGCCTATCGACACCTATATCTGAAATGCCTATCGACACCTATTTTTGAAATGCCTATCGGAAACTACATCTGAAATGCCTATCAGCACCTATATTTCAAATGCCTATCGGCAACCATATCTGGAATGCCTATCGGCACCTATCTTTGAAATGCCTATCGGCTTCTATATCTAAATGCCTATCGGCACCTATTTTTAAAATGCCAATCGGCAACTATATCTGAAATGCCTATCGGCACCTATATCTGAAATGCCTATCGACACCTATATCTGAAATGCCTATCGACACCTATATCTGAAATGCCTATCGACACCTATATCTGAAATGCCTATCGACACCTATTTTTAAAATGCCAATCGGCAACTATATCCGAAATTCCTATCGGCTTCTATATCTGAAATGCCTATCGGCACCTATTTTTAAAATGCCAATCGGCAACTATATCTGAAATTCCTATCGGCACCTATATCTGAAATGCCTATCGACACCTATATCTGAAATGCCTATCGACACCTATATCTGATATGCCTATCGACACCTATATCTGAAATGCCTATCGACACCTATATCTGAAATGCCTATCGACACCTATATCTGAAATGCCTATCGACACCTATATCTGAAATGCCTATCGACACCTATATCTGAAATGCCTATCGACACCTATATCTGAAATGCCTATCGACACCTATTTTTGAAATGCCTATCGGAACCTACGTCTGAAATGCCTATCAGCACCTATATTTGAAATGCCTATCGGCAACCATATCTGGAATGCCTATCGGCACCTATCTTTGAAATGCCTATCGGCTTCTATATCTGAAATGCCTATCGGCACCTATTTTTAAAATGCCAATCGGCAACTATATCTGAAATGCCTATCGGCACCTATATCTGAAATGCCTATCGACACCTATATCTGAGATGCCTATCGACACCTATATCTGAAATGCCTATCGACACCTATATCTGAAATGCCTATCGACACCTATATCTGAAATGCCTATCGACACCTATATCTGAAATGCCTATCGACACCTATTTTTGAAATGCCTATCGGAAACTACATCTGAAATGCCTATCAGCACCTATATTTGAAATGCCTATCGGCAACTATATCTGGAATGCCTATCGGCACCTATATTTGAAATGCCTATCGGCTTCTATATCTGAAATGCCTATCGGCACCTATTTTTAAAATGCCAATCGGCAACTATATCTGAAATGCCTATCGGCACCTATATCTGAAATGCCTATCGACACCTATATCTGAAATGCCTATCGACACCTATATCTGAAATGCCTATCGACACCTATATCTGAAATGCCTATCGACACCTATATCTGAAATGCCTATCGACACCTATATCTGAAATGCCTATCGACACCTATATCTGAAATGCCTATCGACACCTATACCTGAAATGCCTATCGACACCTATTTTTGAAATGCCTATCAGCACCTATATTTGAAATGCCTATCGGCAACCATATCTGGAATGCCTATCGGCACCTGTATTTGAAATGCCTATCGGCTTCTATATCTGAAATGCCTATCGGCACCTATTTTTAAAATGCCAATCGGCAACTATATCTGAAATGCCTATCGGCACCTATATCTGAAATGCCTATCGACACCTATATCTGAAATGCCTTTCGACACCTATATCTGAAATGCCTATCGACACCTATATCTGAAATGCTTATCGACACCTATATCTGAAATGCCTATCGACACCTATATCTGAAATGCCTATCGACACCTATATCTGAAATGCCTATCGACACCTATATCTGAAATGCCTATCGACACCTATTTTTGAAATGCCTATCGGAAACTACATCTGAAATGCCTATCAGCACCTATATTTGAAATGCCTATCGGCAACCATATCTGGAATGCCTATCGGCACCTATATTTGAAATGCCTATCGGCTTCTATATCTGAAATGCCTATCGGCACCTATTTTTAAAATGCCAATCGGCAAATATATCTGAAATGCCTATCGGCACCTATATCTGAAATGCCTATCGACACCTATATCTGAAATGCCTATCGACACCTATATCTGAAATGCCTATCGACACCTATATCTGAAATGCCTATCGACACCTATATCTGAAATGCCTATCGACACCTATATCTGAAATGCCTATCGACACCTATATCTGAAATGCCTATCGACACCTATATCTGAAATGCCTATCGACACCTATTTTTGAAATGCCTATCGGAAACTACATCTGAAATGCCTATCAGCACCTATATTTGAAATGCCTATCGTCAACCATATCTAGAATGCCTATCGGCACCTATATTTGAAATGCCTATCGGCTTCTATATCTAAATGCCTATCGGCACCTATTTTTAAAATGCCAATCGGCAACTATATCTGAAATGCCTATCGGCACCTATATCTGAAATGCCTATCGACACCTATATCTGAAATGCCTATCGACACCTATATCTGAAATACCTATCGACACCTATATCTGAAATGCCTATCGACACCTATATCTGAAATGCCTATCGACACCTATATCTGAAATGCCTATCGACACCTATATCTAAAATGCCTATCGACACCTATATCTGAAATGCCTATCGACACCTATTTTTTAAATGCCTATCGGAAACTACATCTGAAATGCCTATCAGCACCTATATTTGAAATGCCTATCGGCAACCATATCTGGAATGCCTATCGGCACCTATATTTGAAATGCCTATCGGCTTCTATATCTGAAATGCCTATCGGCACCTATTTTTAAAATGCCAATCGGCAACTATATCTGAAATGCCTATCGGCACCTATATCTGAAATGCCTATCGACACCTATATCTGAAATGCCTATCGACACCTATATCTGAAATGCCTATCGACACCTATATCTGAAATGCCTATCGACACCTATATCTGAAATGCCTATCGACACCTATTTTTGAAATGCCTATCGGAAACTACATCTGAAATGCCTATCAGCACCTATATTTGAAATGCCTATCGGCAACCATATCTGGAATGCCTATCGGCACCTATATTTGAAATGCCTCTCGGCTTCTATATCTGAAATGCCTAGCGGCACCTATTTTTTAAATGCCAATCGGCAACTATATCTGAAATGCCTATCGGCACCTATATCTGAAATGCCTATCGACACCTATATCTGAAATGCCTATCGACACCTATATCTGAAATGCCTATCGACACATATATCTGAAATGCCTATCGACACCTATATCTGAAATGCCTATCGACACCTATATCTGAAATGCCTATCGACACCTATATCTGAAATGCCTATCGACACCTATATCTGAAATGCCTATCGACACCTATATCTGAAATGCCTATCGACACCTATTTTTGAAATGCCTATCGGAAACTACATCTCAAATGCCTATCAGCACCTATATTTGAAATGCCTATCGGCAACCATATCTGGAATGCCTATCGGCACCTATATTTGAAATGCCTATCGGCTTCTATATCTAAATGCCTATCGGCACCTATTTTTAAAATGCCAATCGGCAACTATATCTGAAATGCCTATCGGCACCTATATCTGAAATGCCTATCGACACCTATATCTGAAATGCCTATCGACACCTATATCTGAAATACCTATCGACACCTATATCTGAAATGCCTATCGACACCTATATCTGAAATGCCTATCGACACCTATATCTGAAATGCCTATCGACACCTATATCTAAAATGCCTATCGACACCTATATCTGAAATGCCTGTCGACACCTATTTCTGAAATGCCTATCGGAAACTACATCTGAAATGCCTATCAGCATCTATATTTGAAATGCCTATCGGCAACCATATCTGGAATGCCTATTGGCACCTATATTTGAAATGCCTATCGGCTTCTATATCTGAAATGCCTATCGGCACCTATTTTTAAAATGCCAATCGGCAACTATATCTGAAATGCCTATCGGCACCTATATCTGAAATGCCTATCGACACCTATATCTGAAATGCCTATCGACACCTATATCTGAAATGCCTATCGACACCTATATCTGAAATGCCTATCGACACCTATTTTTAAAATGCCAATCGGCAACTATATCTGAAATTCCTATCGGCTTCTATATCTGAAATGCCTATCGGCACCTATTTTTAAAATGCCAATCGGCAACTATATCTGAAATGCCTATCGGCACCTATATCTGAAATGCCTATCGACACCTATATCTGAAATGCCTATCGACACCTATATCTGAAATGCCTATCGACACCTATATCTGAAATGCCTATCGACACCTATATCTGAAATGCCTATCGACACCTATATCTGAAATGCCTATCGACACCTATTTTTGAAATGCCTATCGGAAACTACATCTGAAATGCCTATCAGCACCTATATTTGAAATGCCTATCGGCAACCATATCTGGAATGCCTATCGGCACCTATCTTTGAAATGCCTATCGGCTTCTATATCTGAAATGCCTATCGGCACCTATTTTTAAAATGCCTATCGACACCTATATCTGAAATGCCTATCGACACCTATATCTGAGATGCCTATCGACACCTATATCTGAAATGCCTATCGACACCTATATCTGAAATGCCTATCGACACCTATATCTGAAATGCCTATCGACACCTATATCTGAAATGCCTATCGACACCTATTTTTGAAATGCCTATCGGAAACTACATCTGAAATGCCTATCAGCACCTATATTTGAAATGCCTATCGGCAACCATATCTGGAATGCCTATCGGCACCTATATTTGAAATGCCTATCGGCTTCTATATCTGAAATGCCTATCGGCACCTATTTTTAAAATGCCAATCGGCAACTATATCTGAAATGCCTATCGGCACCTATATCTGAAATGCCTATCGACACCTATATCTGAAATGCCTATCGACACCTATATCTGAAATGCCTATCGACACCTATATCTGAAATGCCTATCGACACCTATATCTGAAATGCCTATCGACACCTATATCTGAAATGCCTATCGACACCTATATCTGAAATGCCTATCGACACCTATATCTGAAATGCCTATCGACACCTATTTTTGAAATGCCTATCGGAAACTACATCTGAAATGCCTATCAGCACCTATATTTGAAATGCCTATCGGCAACCATATCTGGAATGCCTATCGGCACCTATATTTGAAATGCCTATCATCTTCTATATCTGAAATGCCTATCGGCAACTATTTTTAAAATGCCAATCGGCAACTATATCTGAAATGCCTATCGGCACCTATATCTGAAATGCCTATCGACACCTATATCTGAAATGCCTATCGACACCTATATCTGAAATGCCTATCGACACCTATATCTGAAATGCCTATCGACACCTATATCTGAAATGCCTATCGACACCTATATTTGAAATGCCTATCGACACCTATATCTAAAAAGCCTATCGACACCTATATCTGAAATGCCTATCGACACCTATTTTTGAAATGCCTATCGGAAACTACATCTGAAATGCCTATCAGCACCTATATTTGAAATGCCTATCGGCAACCATATCTGGAATGCCTATCGGCACCTATATTTGAAATGCCTATCGGCTTCTATATCTGAAATGCCTATCGGCACCTATTTTTAAAATGCCAATCGGCAACTATATCTGAACTGCCTATCGGCACCTATATCTGAAATGCCTATCGACACCTATATCTGAAATGCCTATCGACACCTATATCTGAAATGCCTATCGACACCTATATCTGAAATGCCTATCGACACTTATATCTGAAATGCCTATCGACACCTATATCTGAAATGCCTATCGACACCTATATCTGAAATGCCTATCGACACCTATATCTGAAATGCCTATCGACACCTATATCTGAAATGCCTATCGACACCTATTTTTGAAATGCCTATCGGAAACTACATCTGAAATGCCTATCAGCACCTATATTTGAAATGCCTATCGGCAACCATATCTGGAATGCCTATCGGCACCTATATTTGAAATGCCTATCGGCTTCTATATCTTAAATGCCTATCAGCACCTATTTTTAAAATGCCAATCGGCAACTATATCTGAAATGCCTATCGGCACCTATATCTGAAATGCCTATCGACACCTATATTTGAAATGCCTATCGACACCTATATCTGAAATGCCTATCGACACCTATATCTGAAATGCCTATCGACACCTATATCTGAAATGCCTATCGACACCTATATCTGAAATGCCTATCGACACCTATATCTGAAATCCCTATCGACACCTATTTTTGAAATGCCTATCGGAAACTACATCTGAAATGCCTATCAGCACCTATATTTGAAATGCCTATCGGCAACCATATCTGGAATGCCTATCGGCATATATTTGAAATGCCTATCGACTTCTATATCTGAAATGCCTATCGGCACCTATTTTTAAAATGCCAAGCGGCAACTATATCTGAAATGCCTATCGGCACCTATATCTGAAATGCCTATCATCACCTATATCTGAAATGCCTATCGACACCTATATCTGAAATGCCTATCGACACCTATATCTGAAATGCCTATCGACACCTATATCTGAAATGCCTATCGACACCTATATCTGAAATGCCTATCGACACCTATATCTGAAATGCCTATCGACACCTATATCTGAAATGCTTATCGACCCTATTTTTGAAATGCCTATTGGAAACTACATCTGAAATGCCTATCAGCACCTATATTTGAAATTCCTATCGGCAACCATATCTGGAATGCCTATCGGCACCTATATTTGAAATGCCTATCGGCTTCTATATCTGAAAAGCCTATCGGCACCTATTTTTAAAATGCCAATCGGCAACTATATCTGAAATGCCTATCGGCACCTATATCTGAAATGCCTATCGACACCTATATCTGAAATGCCTATCGACACCTATATCTGAAATGCCTATCGACACCTATATCTGAAATGCCTATCGACACCTATATCTGAAATGCCTATCGACACCTATATCTGAAATGCCTATCGACACCTATTTTTGAAATGCCTATCGGAAACTACATCTGAAATGCCTATCAGCACCTATATTTGAAATGCCTATCGGCAACCATATCTGGAATGCCTATCGGCACCTATATTTGAAATGCCTATCGGCTTCTATATCTGAAATGCCTATCGGCACCTATTTTTAAAATGCCAATCGGCAACTATATCTGAAATGCCAATCGGCACCTATATCTGAAATGCCTATCGACACCTATATCTGAAATGCCTATCGACACCTATATCTGAAATGCCTATCGACACTTATATCTGAAATGCCTATCGACACCTATATCTGAAATGCCTATCGACACCTATATCTGAAATGCCTATCGACACCTATATCTGAAATGCCTATCGACACCTATATCTGAAATGCCTATCGACACCTATTTTTGAAATGCCTATCGGAAACTACATCTGAAATGCCTATCAGCACCTATATTTGAAATGCCTATCGGCAACCATAGCTGGAATGCCTATCGGCACCTATATTTGAAATGCCTATCGGCTTCTATATCTGAAATGCCTATCGGCACCTATTTTTAAAATGCCAATCGGCAACTATATCTGAAATGCCTATCGTCACCTATATCTGAAATGCCTATCGACACCTATATCTGAAATGCCTATCGACACCTATATCTGAAATGCCTATCGACACCTATATCTGAAATGCCTATCGACACCTATATCTGAAATGCCTATCGACACCTATATCTGAAATGCCTATCGACACCTATATCTGAAATGCCTATCGACACCTATATCTGAAATGCCTATCGACACCTATTTTTGAAATGCCTATCGGAAACTACATCTTAAATGCCTATCAGCACCTATATTTGAAATGCCTATCGGCAACCATATCTGGAATGCCTATCGGCACCTATATTTGAAATGCCTATCGGCTTCTATATCTGAAATGCCTATCGGCACCTATTTTTATAATGCCAATCGGCAACTATATCTGAAATGCCTATCGGCACCTATATCTGAAATGCCTATCGACACCTATATCTGAAATGCCTATCGACACCTATATCTGAAATGCCTATCGACACCTATATCTGAAATGCCTATCGACACCTATATCTGAAATGTCTATCGACACCTATATCTGAAATGCCTATCGACACCTATATCTGAAATGCCTATCGACACCTATATCTGAAATGCCTATCGACACCTATTTTTGAAATGCCTATCGGAAACTACATCTGAAATGCCTATCAGCACCTATATTTGAAATGCCTATCGGCAACCATATCTGGAATGCCTATCGGCACCTATATTTGAAATGCCTATCGGCTTCTATATCTGAAATGCCTATCGGCACCTATTTTTAAAATGCCAATCGGCAACTATATCTGAAATGCCTATCGGCACCTATATCTGAAATGCCTATCGACACCTATATCTGAAATGCCTATCGACACCTATATCTGAAATGCCTATCGACACCTATATCTGAAATGCCTATCGACACCTATATCTGAAATGCCTATCGACACCTATATCTGAAATGCCTATCGACACCTATATCTGAAATGCCTATTGACACCTATATCTGAAATGCCTATCGACACCTATATCTGAAATGCCTATCGACACCTATTTTTGAAATGCCAATCGGCAACTATATCTGAAATGCCTATCGGCACCTATATCTGAAATGCCTATCGACACCTATATCTGAAATGCCTATCGACACCTATATCTGAAATGCCTATCGACACCTATATCTGAAATGCCTATCGACAACTATATCTGAAATGCCTATCGACACATATATCTGAAATGCCTATCGACACTTATATCTGAAATGCCTATCGACACCTATATCTGAAATGCCTATCGACACCTATTTTTGAAATGCCTATCGGAAACTACATCTGAAATGCCTATCAGCACCTATATTTGAAATGCCTATCGGCAACCATATCTGGAATGCCTATCGGCACCTATATTTGAAATGCCTATCGGCTTCTATATCTGAAATGCCTATCGGCACCTATTTTTAAAATGCCAATCGGCTACTATATCTGAAATGCCTATCGGCACCTATATCTGAAATGCCTATCGACACCTATATCTGAAATGCCTATCGACACCTATATCTGAAATGCCTATCGACACATATATATCTGAAATGCCTATCGACACCTATATCTGAAATGCCTATCGACACCTATATCTGAAATGCCTATCGACACCTATATCTGAAATGCCTATCGACACCTATATCTGAAATGCCTATTGACACCTATATCTGAAATGCCTATCGACACCTATTTTTGAAATGCCTATCGGAAACTACATCTGAAATGCCTATCAGCACTTATATTTGAAATGCCTATCGGCAACCATATCTGGAATGCCTATCGGCACCTATATTTGAAATGCCTATCGGCTTCTATATCTGAAATGCCTATCGGCACCTATTTTTAAAATGCCAATCGGCAACTATATATGAAATGCCTATCGGCACCTATATCTGAAATGCCTATCGACACTTATATCTGAAATGCCTATCGACACCTATATCTGAAATGCCTATCGACACCTATATCTGAAATGCCTATCGACACCTATATCTGAAATGCCTATCGACACCTATATCTGAAATGCCTATCGACACCTATATCTGAAATGCCTATCGACACCTATATCTGAAATGCCTATCGACTCCTATATCTGAAATGCCTATCGACACCTATTTTTGACATGCCTATCGGAAACTACATCTGAAATGCCTGTCAGCACCTATATTTGAAATGCCTATCGGCAACCATATCTGGAATGCCTATCGGCAACTATATTTGAAATGCCTATCGGCTTCTATATCTGAAATGCCTATCGGCACCTATTTTTAAAATGCCAATCGGCAACTATATCTGAAATGCCTATCGGCAACTATATCTGAAATGCCTATCGACACCTATATCTGAAATGCCTATCGACACCTATATCTGAAATGCCTATCGACACCTATATCTGAAATGCCTATCGACACCTATATCTGAAATGCCTATCGACACCTATATCTGAAATGCCTATCGACACCTATATCTGAAATGCCTATCGACACCTATTTTTGAAATGCCAATCGGCAACTATATCTGAAATGCCTATCGGCACCTATATCTGAAATGCCTATCGACACCTATATCTGAAATGCCTATCGACACCTATATCTGAAATGCCTATCGACACCTATATCTGAAATGCCTATCGACACCTATATCTGAAATGCCTATCGACACCTATATCTGAAATGCATATCGACACCTATATCTGAAATGCCTATCGACACCTATATCTGAAATGCCTATCGACACCTATTTTTGAAATGCCTATCGGAAACTACATCTTAAATGCCTATCAGCACCTATATTTGAAATGCCTATCGGCAACCATATCTAGAATGCCTATCGGCACCTATATTTGAAATGCCTATCGGCTTCTATATCTGAAATGCCTATCGGCACCTATTTTTAAAATGCCAATCGGCAACTATATCTGAAATGCCTATCGGCACCTATATCTGAAATGCCCATCGACACCTATATCTGAAATGCCTATCGACACCTATATCTGAAATGCCTATCGACACCTATATCTGAAATGCCTATCGACACCTATATCTGAAATGCCTATCGACACCTATATCTGAAATGCCTATCGACACCTATATCTGAAATGCCTATAGACACCTATATCTGAAATGCCTATCGACACCTATTTTTAAAATGATTATCGGAAACTACATCTGAAATGCCTATCAGCACCTATATTTGAAATGCCTATCGGCAACCATATCTGGAATGCCTATCGGCACCTATATTTGAAATGCCTATCGGTTTCTATATCTGAAATGCCTATCGGCACCTATTTTTAAAATGCCAATCGGCAACTATATCTGAAATGCCTATCGGCACCTATATCTGAAATGCCTATCGACACCTATATCTGAAATGCCTATCGACACCTATATCTGAAATGCCTATCGACACCTATATCTGAAATGCCTATCGACACCTATATCTGAAATGCCTATCGACACCTATATCTGAAATGCCTATCGACACCTATATCTGAAATGCCTATCGACACCTATATCTGAAATGCCTATCGACACCTATATCTGAAATGCCTATCGACACCTATTTTTGAAATGCCTATCGGAAACTACTTCTGAAATGCCTATCAGCACCTATATTTGAAATGCATATCGGCAACCATATCTGGAATGCCTATCGGCACCTATATTTGAAATGCCTATCGGCTTCTATATCTGAAATGCCTATCGGCACCTATTTTTAAAATGCCAATCGGCAACTATATCTGAAATGCCTATCGGCACCTATATCTGAAATGCCTATCGACACATATATCTGAAATGCCTATCGACACCTATATCTGAAATGCCTATCGACACCTATATCTGAAATGCCTATCGACACCTATATCTGAAATGCCTATCGACACCTATATCTGAAATGCCTATCGACACCTATATCTGAAATGCCTATCGACACCTATATCTGAAATGCCTATCGACACCTATTTTTGAAATGCCTATCGGAAACTACATCTGAAATGCCTATCGACACCTATATCTGAAATGCCTATCGACACCTATATCTGAAATGCCTATCGACACCTATTTTTGAAATGCCTATCGGAAACTACATCTGAAATGCCTATCAGCACCTATATTTGAAATGCCTATCGGCAACCATATCTGGAATGCCTATCGGCACCTATATTTGAAATGCCTATCGGCTTCTATATCTAAATGCCTATCGGCACCTATTTTTAAAATGCCAATCGGCAACTATATCTGAAATGCCTATCGGCACCTATATCTGAAATGCCTATCGACACCTATATCTGAAATGCCTATCGACACCTATATCTGAAATGCCTATCGACACCTATATCTGAAATGCCTATCGACACCTATATCTGAAATGCCTATCGACACCTATATCTGAAATGCCTATCGACACCTATATCTAAAATGCCTATCGACACCTATATCTGAAATGCCTATCGACACCTATTTTTGAAGTGCCTATCGGAAACTACATCTGAAATGCCTATCAGCACCTATATTTGAAATGCCTATCGGCAACTATATCTGGAATGCCTATCGGCACCTATATTTGAAATGCCTATCGGCTTCTATATCTGAAATGCCTATCGGCACCTATTTTTAAAATGCCAATCGGCAACTATATCTGAAATGCCTATCGGCACCTATATCTGAAATGCCTATCGACACCTATATCTGAAATGCCTATCGACACCTATATCTGAAATGCCTATCGACACCTATATCTGAAATGCCTATCGACACCTATTTTTGAAATGCCTATCGGAAACTACATCTGAAATGCCTATCAGCACCTATATTTGAAATGCCTATCGGCAACCATATCTGGAATGCCTATCGGCACCTATATTTGAAATGCCTCTCGGCTTCTATATCTGAAATGCCTATCGGCACCTATTTTTAAAATGCCAATCGGCAACTATATCTGAAATGCCTATCGGCACCTATATCTGAAATGCCTATCGACACCTATATCTGAAATGCCTATCGACAACTATATCTGAAATGCCTATCGACACCTATATCTGAAATGCCTATCGACACCTATTTTTGAAATGCCTATCGGAAACTACATCTGAAATGCCTATCAGCATCTATATTTGAAATGCCTATCGGCAACCATATCTGGAATGCCTATCGGCACCTATATTTGAAATGCCTATCGGCTTCTATATCTAAATGCCTATCGGCACCTATTTTTAAAATGCCAATCGGCAACTATATCTGAAATGCCTATCGGCTTCTATATCTAAATGCCTATCGGCACCTATTTTTAAAATGCCAATCGGCAACTATATCTGAAATGCCTATCGGCACCTATATCTGAAATGCCTATCGACACCTATATCTGAAATGCCTATCGACACCTATATCTGAAATGCCTATCGACACCTATATCTGAAATGCCTATCGACACCTATTTTTAAAATGCCAATCGGCAACTATATCTGAAATTCCTATCGGCTTCTATATCTGAAATGCCTATCGGCACCTATTTTTAAAATGCCAATCGGCAACTATATCTGAAATGCCTATCGGCACCTATATCTGAAATGCCTATCGACACCTATATCTGAAATGCCTATCGACACCTATATCTGAAATGCCTATCGACACCTATATCTGAAATGCCTATCGACACCTATATCTGAAATGCCTATCGACACCTATATCTGAAATGCCTATCGACACCTATTTTTGAAATGCCTATCGGAAACTACATCTGAAATGCCTATCAGCACCTATATTTGAAATGCCTATCGGCAACCATATCTGGAATGCCTATCGGCACCTATCTTTGAAATGCCTATCGGCTTCTATATCTGAAATGCCTATCGGCACCTATTTTTAAAATGCCAATCGGCAACTATATCTGAAATGCCTATCGGCACCTATATCTGAAATGCCTATCGACACCTATATCTGAGATGCCTATCGACACCTATATCTGAAATGCCTATCGACACCTATATCTGAAATGCCTATCGACACCTATATCTGAAATGCCTATCGACACCTATATCTGAAATGCCTATCGACACCTATTTTTGAAATGCCTATCGGAAACTACATCTGAAATGCCTATCAGCACCTATATTTGAAATGCCTATCGGCAACCATATCTGGAATGCCTATCGGCACCTATATTTGAAATGCCTATCGGCTTCTATATCTGAAATGCCTATCGGCACCTATTTTTAAAATGCCAATCGGCAACTATATCTGAAATGCCTATCGGCACCTATATCTGAAATGCCTATCGACACCTATATCTGAAATGCCTATCGACACCTATATCTGAAATGCCTATCGACACCTATATCTGAAATGCCTATCGACACCTATATCTGAAATGCCTAACGACACCTATATCTGAAATGCCTATCGACACCTATATCTGAAATGCCTATCGACACCTATATCTGAAATGCCTATCGACACCTATTTTTGAAATGCCTATCGGAAACTACATCTGAAATGCCTATCAGCACCTATATTTGAAATGCCTATCGGCAACCATATCTGGAATGCCTATCGGCACCTATATTTGAAATGCCTATCATCTTCTATATCTGAAATGCCTATCGGCACCTATTTTTAAAATGCCAATCGGCAACTATATCTGAAATGCCTATCGGCACCTATATCTGAAATGCCTATCGACACCTATATCTGAAATGCCTATCGACACCTATATCTGAAATGCCTATCGACACCTATATCTGAAATGCCTATCGACACCTATATCTGAAATGCCTATCGACACCTATATTTGAAATGCCTATCGACACCTATATCTGAAAAGCCTATCGACACCTATATCTGAAATGCCTATCGACACCTATTTTTGAAATGCCTATCGGAAACTACATCTGAAATGCCTATCAGCACCTATATTTGAAATGCCTATCGGCAACCATATCTGAAATGCCTATCGGCACCTATATTTGAAATGCCTATCGGCTTCTATATCTGAAATGCCTATCGGCACCTATTTTTAAAATGCCAATCGGCAACTATATCTGAAATGCCTATCGGCACCTATATCTGAAATGCCTATCGACACCTATATCTGAAATGCCTATCGACACCTATATCTGAAATGCCTATCGACACCTATATCTGAAATGCCTATCGACACCTATATCTGAAATGCCTATCGACACCTATATCTGAAATGCCTATCGACACCTATATCTGAAATGCCTATCGACACCTATATCTGAAATGCCTATCGACACCTATTTTTGAAATGCCTATCGGAAACTACATCTGTAATGCCTATCAGCACCTATATTTGAAATCCCTATCGGCAACCATATCTGGAATGCCTATCGGCACCTATATTTGAAATGCCTATCGGCTTCTATATCTGAAATGCCTATCGGCACCTATTTTTAAAATGCCAATCGGCAACTATATCTGAAATGCCTATCGGCACCTATATCTGAAATGCCTATCGACACCTATATTTGAAATGCCTATCGACACCTATATCTGAAATGCCTATCGACACCTATATCTGAAATGCCTATCGACACCTATATCTGAAATGCCTATCGACACCTATATCTGAAATGCCTATCGACACCTATATCTGAAATGCCTATCGACACCTATATCTGAAATCCCTATCGACACCTATTTTTGAAATGCCTATCGGAAACTACATCTGAAATGCCTATCAGCACCTATATTTGAAATGCCTATCGGCAACCATATCTGGAATGCCTATCGGCATATATTTGAAATGCCTATCGACTTCTATATCTGAAATGCCTATCGGCACCTATTTTTAAAATGCCAATCGGCAACTATATCTGAAATGCCTATCGGCACCTATATCTGAAATGCCTATCATCACCTATATCTGAAATGCCTATCGACACCTATATCTGAAATACCTATCGACACCTATATCTGAAATGCCTATCGACACCTATATCTGAAATGCCTATCGACACCTATATCTAAAATGCCTATCGACACCTATATCTGAAATGCCTATCGACACCTATATCTGAAATGCTTATCGACACCTATTTTTGAAATGCCTATCGGAAACTACATCTGAAATGCCAATCGGCAACTATATCTGAAATGCCTATCGGCACCTATATCTGAAATGCCTATCGACACCTATATCTGAAATGCCTATCGACACCTATATCTGAAATGCCTATCGACACCTATATCTGAAATGCCTATCGACACCTATATCTGAAATGCCTATCGACACCTATATCTGAAATGCCTATCGACACCTATTTTTGAAATGCCTATCGGAAACTACATCTGAAATGCCTATCAGCACCTATATTTGAAATGCCTATCGGCAACCATATCTGGAATGCCTATCGGCACCTATATTTGAAATGCCTATCGGCTTCTATATCTGAAATGCCTATCGGCTTCTATATCTGAAATGCCTATCGGCACCTATTTTTAAAATGCCAATCGGCAACTATATCTGAAATGCCTATCGGCACCTATATCTGAAATGCCTATCGACACCTATATCTGAAATGCCTATCGACACCTATATCTGAAATGCCTATCGACACCTATATCTGAAATGCCTATCGACACCTATATCTGAAATGCCTATCGACACTTATATCTGAAATGCCTATCGACACCTATATCTGAAATGCCTATCGACACCTATTTTTGAAATGCCTATCGGAAACTACATCTGAAATGCCTATCAGCACCTATATTTGAAATGCCTATCGGCAACCATATCTGGAATGCCTATCGGCACCTATATTTGAAATGCCTATCGGCTTCTATATCTGAAATGCCTATCGGCACCTATTTTTAAAATGCCAATCGGCAACTATATCTGAAATGCCTATCGGCACCTATATCTGAAATGCCTATCGACACCTATATCTGAAATGCCTATCGACACCTATATCTGAAATGCCTATCGACACCTATATCTGAAATGCCTATCGACACCTATATCTGAAATGCCTATCGACACCTATATCTGAAATGCCTATCGACACCTATATCTGAAATGCCTATCGACACCTATTTTTGAAATGCCTATCGGAAACTACATCTGAAATGCCTATCAGCACCTATATTTGAAATGCCTATCGGCAACCATTGCTGGAATGCCTATCGGCACCTATATTTGAAATGCCTATCGGCTTCTATATCTGAAATGCCTATCGGCACCTATTTTTAAAATGCCAATCGGCAACTATATCTGAAATGCCTATCGTCACCTATATCTGAAATGCCTATCGACACCTATATCTGAAATGCCTATCGACACCTATATCTGAAATGCCTATCGACACCCCTATCTGAAATGCCTATCGACACCTATATCTGAAATGTTTATCGACACCTATATCTGAAATGCCTATCGACACCTATATCTGAAATGCCTATCGACACCTATATCTGAAATGCCTATCGACACCTATATCTGAAATGCCTATCGACACCTATTTTTGAAATGCCTATCGGAAACTACATCTGAAATGCCTATCAGCACCTATATTTGAAATGCCTATCGGCAACCATATCTGGAATGCCTATCGGCACCTATATTTGAAATGCCTATCGGCTTCTATATCTGAAATGCCTATCGGCACCTATTTTTATAATGCCAATCGGCAACTATATCTGAAATGCCTATCGGCACCTATATCTGAAATGCCTATCGACACCTATATCTGAAATGCCTATCGACACCTATATCTAAAATGCCTATCGACACCTATATCTGAAATGCCTATCGACACCTATATCTGAAATGTCTATCGACACCTATATCTGAAATGCCTATCGACACCTATATCTGAAATGCCTATCGACACCTATATCTGAAATGCCTATCGACACCTATTTTTGAAATGCCTATCGGAAACTACATCTGAAATGCCTATCAGCACCTATATTTGAAATGCCTATCGGCAACCATATCTGGAATGCCTATCGGCACCTATATTTGAAATGCCTATCGGCTTCTATATCTGAAATGCCTATCGGCACCTATTTTTAAAATGCCAATCGGCAACTATATCTGAAATGCCTATCGGCACCTATATCTGAAATGCCTATCGACACCTATATCTGAAATGCCTATCGACACCTATATCTGAAATGCCTATCGACACCTATATCTGAAATGCCTATCGACACCTATATCTGAAATGCCTATCGACACCTATATTTGAAATGCCTATCGACACCTATATCTGAAATGCCTATAGACACCTATATCTGAAATGCCTATCGACACCTATTTTTGAAATGCCTATCGGAAACTACATCTGAAATGCTTATCAGCACCTATATTTGAAATGCCTATCGGCAACCATATCTGGAATGCCTATCGGCACCTATATTTGAAATGCCTATCGGCTTCTATATCTGAAATGCCTATCGGCACCTATTTTTAAAATGCCAATCGGCAACTATATCTGAAATGCCTATCGGCACCTATATCTGAAATGCCTATCGACACCTATATCTGAAATGCCTATCGACACCTATATCTGAAATGCCTATCGACACATATATATCTGAAATGCCTATCGACACCTATATCTGAAATGCCTATTGACACCTATATCTGAAATGCCTATCGACACCTATATCTGAAATGCCTATCGACACCTATATCTGAAATGCCTATCGACACCTATATCTGAAATGCCTATCGACACCTATTTTTGAAATGCCTATCGGAAACTACATCTGAAATGCCTATCAGCACTTATATTTGAAATGCCTATCGGCAACCATATCTGGAATGCCTATCGGCACCTATATTTGAAAAGCCTATCGGCTTCTATATCTGAAATGCCTATCGGCACCTATTTTTAAAATGCCAATCGGCAACTATATCTGAAATGCCTATCGGCACTTATATCTGAAATGCCTATCGACACTTATATCTGAAATGCCTATCGACACCTATATCTGAAATGCCTATTGACACCTATATCTGAAATGCCTATCGACACCTATATCTGAAATGCCTATCGACACCTATATCTGAAATGCCTATCGACACCTATATCTGAAATGCCTATCGACACCTATATCTGAAATGCCTATCGACACCTATATCTGAAATGCCTATCGACACCTATTTTTGAAATGCCTATCGGAAACTACATCTGAAATGCCTATCAGCACCTATATTTGAAATGCCTATCGGCAACCATATCTGGAATGCCTATCGGCACCTATATTTGAAATGCCTATCGGCTTCTATATCTGAAATGCCTATCGGCACCTATTTTTAAAATGCCAATCGGCAACTATATCTGAAATGCCTATCGGCAACTATATCTGAAATGCCTATCGACACCTATATCTGAAATGCCTATCGACACCTATATCTGAAATGCCTATCGACACCTATATCTGAAATGCCTATCGACACCTATATCTGAAATGCCTATCGACACCTATATTTGAAATGCCTATCGACACCTATATCTGAAATGCCTATCGACACCTATTTTTGAAATGCCAATCGGCAACTATATCTGAAATGCCTATCGGCACCTATATCTGAAATGCCTATCGACACCTATATCTGAAATGCCTATCGACACCTATATCTGAAATGCCTATCGACACCTATATCTGAAATGCCTATCGACACCTATATCTGAAATGCCTATCGACACCTATATCTGAAATGCCTATCGACACCTATTTTTGAAATGCCTATCGGAAACTACATCTGAAATGCCTATCAGCACCTATATTTGAAATGCCTATCGGCAACCATATCTGGAATGCCTATCGGCACCTACCTATATTTGAAATGCCTATCGGCTTCTATATCTGAAATGCCTATCGGCACCTATTTTTAAAATGCCAATCGGCAACTATATCTGAAATGCCTATCGGCACCTATATTTGAAATGCCTATCGACACCTATATCTGAAATGCCTATCGACACCTATATCTGAAATGCCTATCGACCCCTATATCTGAAATGCCTATCGACACCTATATCTGAAATGCCTATCGACACCTATATCTGAAATGCCTATCGACACCTATATCTGAAATGCTTATCGACACCTATATCTGAAATGCCTATCGACACCTATTTTTGAAATGCCTATCGGAAACTACATCTGAAATGCCTATCAGCACCTATATTTGAAATGCCTATCGGCAACCATATCTGGAATGCCTATCGGCACCTATATTTGAAATGCCTATCGGCTTCTATATCTGAAATGCCTATCGTCACCTATTTTTAAAATGCCAATCGGCAACTATATCTGAAATGCCTATCGGCACCTATATCTGAAATGCCTATCGACACCTATATCTGAAATGCCTATCGACACCTATATCTGAAATGCCTATCGACACCTATATCTGAAATGCCTATCGACAACTATATCTGAAATGCCTATCGACACCTATATCTGAAATGCCTATCGACACCTATATCTGAAATGCATATCGACACCTATATCTGAAATGCCTATCGACACCTATATCTGAAATGCCTATCGACACCTATTTTTGAAATGCCTATCGGAAACTACATCTTAAATGCCTATCAGCACCTATATTTGAAATGCCTATCGGCAACCATATCTAGAATGCCTATCGGCACCTATATTTGAAATGCCTATCGGCTTCTATATCTGAAATGCCTATCGGCACCTATTTTTAAAATGCCAATCGGCAACTATATCTGAAATGCCTATCGGCACCTATATCTGAAATGCCCATCGACACCTATATCTGAAATGCCTATCGACACCTATATCTGAAATGCCTATCGACACCTATATCTGAAATGCCTATCGACACCTATATCTGAAATGCCTATCGACACCTATATCTGAAATGCCTATCGACACCTATATCTGAAATGCCTATCGACACCTATATCTGAAATGCCTATCGACATCTATTTTTGAAATGCCTATCGGAAACTACATCTGAAATGCCTATCAGCACCTATATTTGAAATGCCTATCGGCAACCATATCTGGAATGCCTATCGGCACCTATATTTGAAATGCCTATCGGTTTCTATATCTGAAATGCCTATCGGCACCTATTTTTAAAATGCCAATCGGCAACTATATCTGAAATGCCTATCGGCACCTATATCTGAAATGCCTATCGACACCTATATCTGAAATGCCTATCGACACCTATATCTGAAATGCCTATCGACACCTATATCTGAAATGCATATCGACACCTATATCTGAAATGCCTATCGACACCTATATCTGAAATGCCTATCGACACCTATTTTTGAAATGCCTATCGGAAACTACATCTTAAATGCCTATCAGCACCTATATTTGAAATGCCTATCGGCAACCATATCTAGAATGCCTATCGGCACCTATATTTGAAATGCCTATCGGCTTCTATATCTGAAATGCCTATCGGCACCTATTTTTAAAATGCCAATCGGCAACTATATCTGAAATGCCTATCGGCACCTATATCTGAAATGCCCATCGACACCTATATCTGAAATGCCTATCGACACCTATATCTGAAATGCCTATCGACACCTATATCTGAAATGCCTATCAACACCTATTTTTGAAATGCCTATCGGAAACTACATCTGAAATGCCTATCAGCACCTATATTTGAAATGCATATCGGCAACCATATCTGGAATGCCTATCGGCACCTATATTTGAAATGCCTATCGGCAACCATATCTGGAATGCCTATCGGCACCTATATTTGAAATGCCTATCGGCTTCTATATCTGAAATGCCTATCGGCACCTATTTTTAAAATGCCAATCGGCAACTATATCTGAAATGCCTATCGGCACCTATATCTGAAATGCCTATCGACACCTATATCTGAAATGCCTATCGACACCTATATCTGAAATGCCTATCGACACCTATATCTGAAATGCCTATCGACACCTATATCTGAAATGCCTATCGACACCTATATCTGAAATGCCTATTGACACCTATATCTGAAATGCCTATCGACACCTATATCTGAAATGCCTATCGACACCTATATCTGAAATGCCTATCGACACCTATTTTTGAAATGCCTATCGGAAACTACATCTGAAATGCCTACCAGCACCTATATTTGAAATGCCTATCGGCAACCATATCTGGAATGCCTATCGGCATCTATATTTGAAATGCCTATCGGCTTCTTTATCTGAAATGCCTATCGGCACCTATTTTCAAAATGCCAATCGGCAACTATATCTGAAATGCCTATCGGCACCTATATCTGAAATGCCTATCGACACCTATATCTGAAATGCCTATCGACACCTATATCTGAAATGCCTATCGACACCTATATCTGAAATGCCTATCGACACCTATATCTGAAATGCCTATCGACACCTATATCTGAAATGCCTATCGACACCTATATCTGAAATGCCTATCGACCCCTATTTTTGAAATGCCAATAGGCAACTATATCTGAAATGCCTATCGGCACCTATATCTGAAATGCCTATCGACACCTATATCTGAAATGCCTATCGACACCTATATCTGAAATGCCTATCGACACCTATATCTGAAATGCCTATCGACACCTATATCTGAAATGCCTATCGACACCTATATCTGAAATGCCTATCGACACCTATATCTAAAATGCCTATCGACACCTATATCTGAAATGCCTATCGACACCTATTTTTGAAATGCCTATCGGAAACTACATCTGAAATGCCTATCAGCACCTATATTTGAAATGCCTATCGGCAACCATATCTGGAATGCCTATCGGCACCTATATTTGAAATGCCTATCGGCTTCTATATCTGAAATGCCTATCGGCACCTATTTTTAAAATGCCAATCGGCAACTATATCTGAAATGCCTATCGGCACCTATATCTGAAATGCCTATCGACACCTATATCTGAAATGCCTATCGACACCTATATCTGAAATGCCTATTGACACCTATATCTGAAATGCCTATCGACACCTATATCTGAAATGCCTATCGACACCTATATCTGAAATGCCTATCGACACCTATATCTGAAATGCCTATCGACACCTATATCTGAAATGCCTATCGACACCTATATCTGAAATGCCTATCGACACCTATTTTTGAAATGCCTATCGGAAACTACATCTGAAATGCCTATCAGCACCTATATTTGAAATGCCTATCGGCAACCATATCTGGAATGCCTATCGGCACCTATATTTGAAATGCCTATCGGCTTCTATATCTGAAATGCCTATCGGCACCTATTTTTAAAATGCCAATCGGCAACTATATCTGAAATGCCTATCGGCACCTATATCTGAAATGCCTATCGACACCTATATTTGAAATGCCTATCGACACCTATATCTGAAATGCCTATCGACACCTATATCTGAAATGCCTATCGACAACTATATCTGAAATGCCTATCGACACCTATATCTGAAATGCCTATCGACACCTATATCTGAAATGCATATCGACACCTATATCTGAAATGCCTATCGACACCTATATCTGAAATGCCTATCGACACCTATTTTTGAAATGCCTATCGGAAACTACATCTTAAATGCCTATCAGCACCTATATTTGAAATGCCTATGGGCAACCATATCTGGAATGCCTATCGGCACCTATATTTGAAATGCCTATCGGCTTCTATATCTGAAATGCCTATCGGCACCTATTTTTAAAATGCCAATCGGCAACTATATCTGAAATGCCTATCGGCACCTATATCTGAAATGCCTATCAACACCTATATCTGAAATGCCTATCGACACCTATATCTGAAATGCCTATCGACACCTATATCTGAAATGCCTATCGACACCTATATCTGAAATGCCTATCGACACCTATATCTGAAATGCCTATCGACACCTATATCTGAAATGCCTATCGACACCTATTTTTGAAATGCCTATCAGAAACTACATCTGAAATGCCTATCAGCACCTATATTTGAAATGCCTATCGGCAACCATATCTGGAATGCCTATCGGCACCTATATTTGAAATGCCTATCGGCTTCTATATCTGAAATGCCTATCGGCACCTATTTTTAAAATGCCAATCGGCAACTATATCTGAAATGCCTATCGGCACCTATATCTGAAATGCCTATCGACACCTATATCTGAAATGCCTATCGACACCTATATCTGAAATGCCTATCGACACCTATATCTGAAATGCCTATCGACACCTATATCTGAAATGCCTATCGACACCTATATCTGAAATGCCTATCGACACCTATATCTGAAATGCCTATCGACACCTATATCTGAAAAGCCTATCGACACCTATATCTGAAATGCCTATCGACACCTATATCTGAAATGCCTATCGACACCTATATCTGAAATGCCTATCGACACCTATTTTTGAAATGCCTATCGGAAACTACATCTGAAATGCCTATCAGCACCTATATTTGAAATGCCTATCGGCAACCATATCTGGAATGCCTATCGGCACCTATATTTGAAATGCCTATCGGCTTCTATATCTGAAATGCCTATCGGCACCTATTTTTAAAATGCCAATCGGCAACTATATCTGAAATGCCTATCGGCACCTATATCTGAAATGCCTATCGACACCTATATCTGAAATGCCTATCGACACCTATATCTGAAATGCCTATCGACACCTATATCTGAAATGCCTATCGACACCTATATCTGAAATGCCTATCGACACCTATATCTGAAATGCCTATCGACACCTATATCTGAAATGCCTATCGACACCTATTTTTGAAATGCCTATCGGAAACTACATCTAAAATGCCTATCAGCACCTATATTTGAAATGCCTATCGGCAACCATATCTGGAATGCCTATCGGCACCTATATTTGAAATGCCTATCGGCTTCTATATCTGAAATGCCTATCGGCACCTATTTTTAAAATGCCAATCGGCAAATATATCTGAAATGCCTATCAGCACCTATATCTGAAATGCCTATCGACACCTATATCTGAAATGCCTATCGACACCTATATCTGAAATGCCTATCGACACCTATATCTGAAACGCCTATCGACACCTATATCTGAAATGCCTATCGACACCTATATCTGAAATGCCTATCGACACCTATATCTGAAATGCCTATCGACACCTATTTTTGAAATGCCAATCGGCAACTATATCTGAAATGCCTATCGGCACCTATATCTGAAATGCCTATCGACACCTATATCTGAAATGCCTATCGACACCTATATCTGAAATGCCTATCGACACCTATATCTGAAATGCCTATCGACACCTATATCTGAAATGCCTATCGACACCTATATCCGAAATGCCTATCGACACCTATATCTAAAATGCCTATCGACACCTATATCTGAAATGCCTATCGACACCTATTTTTGAAATGCCTATCGGAAACTACATCTGAAATGCCTATCAGCACCTATATTTGAAATGCCTATCGGCAACCATATCTGGAATGCCTATCGGCACCTATATTTGAAATGCCTATCGGCTTCTATATCTGAAATGCCTATCGGCACCTATTTTTAAAATGCCAATCGGCAACTATATCTGAAATGCCTATCGGCACCTATATCTGAAATGCCTATCGACACCTATATCTGAAATGCCTATCGACACCTATATCTGAAATGCCTATCGACACCTATATCTGAAATGCCTATCGACACCTATATCTGAAATGCCTATCGACACCTATATCTGAAATGACTATCGACACCTATATCTGAAATGCCTATCGACACCTATTTTTGAAATGCCTATCGGAAACTACATCTGAAATGCCTATCAGCACCTATATTTGAAATGCCTATCGGCAACCATATCTTAAATGCCTATCGACACCTATATTTGAAATACTTATCGGCTTCTCTATCTGAAATGCCTATCGGCACCTATTTTTAAAATACCAATCGGCAACTATATCTGAAATGCCTATTGGCACCTATATCTGAAATGCCTATCGACACCTATATCTGAAATGCCTATCGACACCTATATCGTAAATGCCTATCGACACCTATATCTGAAATGCCTATCGACACCTATATCTGAAATGCCTATCGACACCTATTTTTGAAATGCCTATCGGAAACTACATCTTAAATGCCTATCAGCACCTATTTTTGAAATGCCTATCGGCAACCATATCTAGAATGCCTATCGGCACCTATATTTGAAATGCCTATCGGCTTCTATATCTGAAATGCCTATCGGCACCTATTTTTAAAATGCCAATCGGCAACTATATCTGAAATGCCTATCGGCACCTATATCTGAAATGCCCATCGACACCTATATCTGAAATGCCTATCGACACCTATATCTGAAATGCCTATCGACACCTATATCTGAAATGCCTATCAACACCTATTTTTGAAATGCCTATCGGAAACTACATCTGAAATGCCTATCAGCACCTATATTTGAAATGCATATCGGCAACCATATCTGGAATGCCTATCGGCACCTATATTTGAAATGCCTATCGGCAACCATATCTGGAATGCCTATCGGCACCTATATTTGAAATGCCTATCGGCTTCTATATCTGAAATGCCTATCGGCACCTATTTTTAAAATGCCAATCGGCAACTATATCTGAAATGCCTATCGGCACCTATATCTGAAATGCCTATCGACACCTATATCTGAAATGCCTATCGACACCTATATCTGAAATGCCTATCGACACCTATATCTGAAATGCCTATCGACACCTATATCTGAAATGCCTATCGACACCTATATCTGAAATGCCTATTGACACCTATATCTGAAATGCCTATCGACACCTATATCTGAAATGCCTATCGACACCTATATCTGAAATGCCTATCGACACCTATTTTTGAAATGCCTATCGGAAACTACATCTGAAATGCCTACCAGCACCTATATTTGAAATGCCTATCGGCAACCATATCTGGAATGCCTATCGGCATCTATATTTGAAATGCCTATCGGCTTCTTTATCTGAAATGCCTATCGGCACCTATTTTCAAAATGCCAATCGGCAACTATATCTGAAATGCCTATCGGCACCTATATCTGAAATGCCTATCGCCACCTATATCTGAAATGCCTATCGACACCTATATCTGAAATGCCTATCGACACCTATATCTGAAATGCCTATCGACACCTATATCTGAAATGCCTATCGACACCTATATCTGAAATGCCTATCGACACCTATATCTGAAATGCCTATCGACACCTATTTTTGAAATGCCAATAGGCAACTATATCTGAAATGCCTATCGGCACCTATATCTGAAATGCCTATCGACACCTATATCTGAAATGCCTATCGACACCTATATCTGAAATGCCTATCGACACCTATATCTGAAATGCCTATCGACACCTATATCTGAAATGCCTATCGACACCTATATCTGAAATGCCTATCGACACCTATATCTAAAATGCCTATCGACACCTATATCTGAAATGCCTATCGACACCTATTTTTGAAATGCCTATCGGAAACTACATCTGAAATGCCTATCAGCACCTATATTTGAAATGCCTATCGGCAACCATATCTGGAATGCCTATCGGCACCTATATTTGAAATGCCTATCGGCTTCTATATCTGAAATGCCTATCGGCACCTATTTTTAAAATGCCAATCGGCAACTATATCTGAAATGCCTATCGGCACCTATATCTGAAATGCCTATCGACACCTATATCTGAAATGACTATCGACACCTATATCTGAAATGCCTATTGACACCTATATCTGAAATGCCTATCGACACCTATATCTGAAATGCCTATCGACACCTATATCTGAAATGCCTATCGACACCTATATCTGAAATGCCTATCGACACCTATATCTGAAATGCCTATCGACACCTATATCTGAAATGCCTATCGACACCTATTTTTGAAATGCCTATCGGAAACTACATCTGAAATGCCTATCAGCACCTATATTTGAAATGCCTATCGGCAACCATATCTGGAATGCCTATCGGCACCTATATTTGAAATGCCTATCGGCTTCTATATCTGAAATGCCTATCGGCACCTATTTTTAAAATGCCAATCGGCAACTATATCTGAAATGCCTATCGGCACCTATATCTGAAATGCCTATCGACACCTATATCTGAAATGCCTATCGACACCTATATCTGAAATGCCTATCGACACCTATATCTGAAATGCCTATCGACAACTATATCTGAAATGCCTATCGACACCTATATCTGAAATGCCTATCGACACCTATATCTGAAATGCATATCGACACCTATATCTGAAATGCCTATCGACACCTATATCTGAAATGCCTATCGACACCTATTTTTGAAATGCCTATCGGAAACTACATCTTAAATGCCTATCAGCACCTATATTTGAAATGCCTATGGGCAACTATATCTGGAATGCCTATCGGCACCTATATTTGAAATGCCTATCGGCTTCTATATCTGAAATGCCTATCGGCACCTATTTTTAAAATGCCAATCGGCAACTATATCTGAAATGCCTATCGGCACCTATATCTGAAATGCCTATCGACACCTATATCTGAAATGCCTATCGACACCTATATCTGAAATGCCTATTGACACCTATATCTGAAATGCCTATCGACACCTATATCTGAAATGCCTATCGACACCTATATCTGAAATGCCTATCGACACCTATATCTAAAATGCCTATCGACACCTATATCTGAAATGCCTATCGACACCTATTTTTGAAATGCCTATCGGAAACTACATCTGAAATGCCTATCAGCACCTATATTTGAAATGCCTATCGGCAACCATATCTGGAATGCCTATCGGCACCTATATTTAAAATGCCTATCGGCTTCTATATCTGAAATGCCTATCGGCACCTATTTTTAAAATGCCAATCGGCAACTATATCTGAAATGCCTATCGGCACCTATATCTGAAATGCCTATCGACACCTATATCTGAAATGCCTATCGACACCTATATCTGAAATGCCTATTGACACCTATATCTGAAATGCCTATCGACACCTATATCTGAAATGCCTATCGACACCTATATCTGAAATGCCTATCGACACCTATATCTGAAATGCCTATCGACACCTATATCTGAAATGCCTATCGACACCTATATCTGAAATGCCTATCGACACCTATTTTTGAAATGCCTATCGGAAACTACATCTGAAATGCCTATCAGCACCTATATTTGAAATGCCTATCGGCAACCATATCTGGAATGCCTATCGGCACCTATATTTGAAATGCCTATCGGCTTCTATATCTGAAATGCCTATCGGCACCTATTTTTAAAATGCCAATCGGCAACTATATCTGAAATGCCTATCGGCACCTATATCTGAAATGCCTATCGACACCTATATCTGAAATGCCTATCGACACCTATATCTGAAATGCCTATCGACACCTATATCTGAAATGCCTATCGACAACTATATCTGAAATGCCTATCGACACCTATATCTGAAATGCCTATCGACACCTATATCTGAAATGCATATCGACACCTATATCTGAAATGCCTATCGACACCTATATCTGAAATGCCTATCGACACCTATTTTTGAAATGCCTATCGGAAACTACATCTTAAATGCCTATCAGCACCTATATTTGAAATGCCTATGGGCAACCATATCTGGAATGCCTATCGGCACCTATATTTGAAATGCCTATCGGCTTCTATATCTGAAATGCCTATCGGCACCTATTTTTAAAATGCCAATCGGCAACTATATCTGAAATGCCTATCGGCACCTATATCTGAAATGCCTATCAACACCTATATCTGAAATGCCTATCGACACCTATATCTGAAATGCCTATCGACACCTATATCTGAAATGCCTATCGACACCTATATCTGAAATGCCTATCGACACCTATATCTGAAATGCCTATCGAAACCTATATCTGAAATGCCTATCGACACCTATTTTTGAAATGCCTATCAGAAACTACATCTGAAATGCCTATCAGCACCTATATTTGAAATGCCTATCGGCAACCATATCTGGAATGCCTATCGGCACCTATATTTGAAATGCCTATCGGCTTCTATATCTGAAATGCCTATCGGCACCTATTTTTAAAATGCCAATCGGCAACTATATCTGAAATGCCTATCGGCACCTATATCTGAAATGCCTATCGACACCTATATCTGAAATGCCTATCGACACCTATATCTGAAATGCCTATCGACACCTATATCTGAAATGCCTATCGACACCTATATCTGAAATGCCTATCGACACCTATATCTGAAATGCCTATCGACACCTATATCTGAAATGCCTATCGACACCTATATCTGAAAAGCCTATCGACACCTATATCTGAAATGCCTATCGACACCTATATCTGAAATGCCTATCGACACCTATATCTGAAATGCCTATCGACACCTATTTTTGAAATGCCTATCGGAAACTACATCTGAAATGCCTATCAGCACCTAT
Organism: Venustoraphidia nigricollis; assembly: GCA_034508555.1. Lineage (NCBI taxonomy): Eukaryota > Metazoa > Arthropoda > Insecta > Raphidioptera > Raphidiidae > Venustoraphidia > Venustoraphidia nigricollis. The sequence continues at coordinate 202,832 of JAVRKA010000238.1, forward strand.
ATTTGAAATGCCTATCGGCAACCATATCTGGAATGCCTATCGGCACCTATATTTGAAATGCCTATCGGCTTCTATATCTGAAATGCCTATCGGCACCTATTTTTAAAATGCCTATCGGCAACTATATCTGAAATGCCTATCGGCACCTATATCTGAAATGCCTATCGACACCTATATCTGAAATGCCTATCGACACCTATATCTGAAATGCCTATCGACACCTATATCTGAAATGCCTATCGACACCTATATCTGAAATGCCTATCGACACCTATATCTGAAATGCCTATCGACACCTATATCTGAAATGCCTATCGACACCTATTTTTGAAATGCCTATCGGAAACTACATCTAAAATGCCTATCAGCACCTATATTTGAAATGCCTATCGGCAACCATATCTGGAATGCCTATCGGCACCTATATTTGAAATGCCTATCGGCTTCTATATCTGAAATGCCTATCGGCACCTATTTTTAAAATGCCAATCGGCAAATATATCTGAAATGCCTATCAGCACCTATATCTGAAATGCCTATCGACACCTATATCTGAAATGCCTATCGACACCTATATCTGAAATGCCTATCGACACCTATATCTGAAACGCCTATCGACACCTATATCTGAAATGCCTATCGACACCTATATCTGAAATGCCTATCGACACCTATATCTGAAATGCCTATCGACACCTATTTTTGAAATGCCAATCGGCAACTATATCTGAAATGCCTATCGGCACCTATATCTGAAATGCCTATCGACACCTATATCTGAAATGCCTATCGACACCTATATCTGAAATGCCTATCGACACCTATATCTGAAATGCCTATCGACACCTATATCTGAAATGCCTATCGACACCTATATCCGAAATGCCTATCGACACCTATATCTAAAATGCCTATCGACACCTATATCTGAAATGCCTATCGACACCTATTTTTGAAATGCCTATCGGAAACTACATCTGAAATGCCTATCAGCACCTATATTTGAAATGCCTATCGGCAACCATATCTGGAATGCCTATCGGCACCTATATTTGAAATGCCTATCGGCTTCTATATCTGAAATGCCTATCGGCACCTATTTTTAAAATGCCAATCGGCAACTATATCTGAAATGCCTATCGGCACCTATATCTGAAATGCCTATCGACACCTATATCTGAAATGCCTATCGACACCTATATCTGAAATGCCTATCGACACCTATATCTGAAATGCCTATCGACACCTATATCTGAAATGCCTATCGACACCTATATCTGAAATGCCTATCGACACCTATATCTGAAATGCCTATCGACACCTATTTTTGAAATGCCTATCGGAAACTACATCTGAAATGCCTATCAGCACCTATATTTGAAATGCCTATCGGCAACCATATCTTAAATGCCTATCGACACCTATATTTGAAATACTTATCGGCTTCTCTATCTGAAATGCCTATCGGCACCTATTTTTAAAATACCAATCGGCAACTATATCTGAAATGCCTATTGGCACCTATATCTGAAATACCTATCGACACCTATATCTGAAATGCCTATCGACACCTATATCTGAAATGCCTATCGACACCTATATCTGAAATGCCTATCGACACCTATATCTGAAATGCCTATCGACACCTATATCTGAAATGCCTATCGACACCTATATCTGAAATGCCTATCGACATCTATATCTGAAATGCCTATCGACACCTATATCTGAAATGCCTATCGACACCTATATCTGAAATGCCTAACGACACCTATATCTGAAATGCCTATCGACACCTATATCTGAAATGCCTATCGACACCTATATCTGAAATGCCTATCGACACCTATATCGTAAATGCCTATCGACACCTATATCTGAAATGCCTATCGACACCTATATCTGAAATGCCTATCGACACCTATTTTTGAAATGCCTATCGGAAACTACATCTGAAATGCCTATCAGCACCTATATTTGAAATGCCTATCGGCAACCATATCTGGAATGCCTATCGGCACCTATATTTGAAATGCCTATCGGCTTCTATATCTGAAATGCCTATCGGCACCTATTTTTAAAATGCCAATCGGCAACTATATCTGAAATGCCTATCGGCACCTATATCTGAAATGCCTATCGACACCTATATCTGAAATGCCTATCGACACCTATATCTGAAATGCCTACCGACACCTATATCTGAAATGCCTATCGACACCTATATCTGAAATGCCTATCGACACCTATATCTGAAATGCCTACCGACACATATATCTGAAATGCCTATCGACACCTATTTTTGAAATGCCTATCGGAAACTACATCTGAAATGCCTATCAGCACCTATATTTGAAATGCCTATCGGCAACCATATCTGGAATGCCTATCGGCACCTATATTTGAAATGCCTATCGGCTTCTATATCTGAAACGCCTATCGGCACCTATTTTTAAAATGCCAATCGGCAACTATATCTGAAATGCCTATCGGCACCTATATCTGAAATGCCTATCGACACCTATATCTGAAATGCCTATCGACACCTATATCTGAAATGCCTATCGACACCTATATCTGAAATGCCTATCGACACCTATATCTGAAATGCCTATCGACACCTATATCTGAAATGCCTATCGACACCTATATCGTAAATGCCTATCGACACCTATATCTGAAATGCCTATCGACACCTATATCCGAAATGCCTATCGACACCTATTTTTGAAATGCCTATCGGAAACTACATCTGAAATGCCTATCAGCACCTATATTTGAAATGCCTATCGTCAACCATATCTGGAATGCCTATCGGCACCTATATTTGAAATGCCTATCGGCTTCTATATCTGAAATGCCTATCGGCACCTATTTTTAAAATGCCAATCGGCAACTATATCTGAAATGCCTATCGGCACCTATATCTGAAATGCCTATCGACACCTATATCTGAAATGCCTATCGACACCTATATCTGAAATGCCTATCGACACCTATATCTGAAATGCCTATCGACACCTATATCTGAAATGCCTATCGACACCTATATCTGAAATGCCTATCGACACCTATATCTGAAATGCCTATCGACACCTATATCTGAAATGCCTATCGACACCTATTTTTGAAATGCCTATCGGAAACTACATCTGAAATGCCTATCAGCACCTATATTTGAAATGCCTATCGGCAACCATATCTGGAATGCCTATCGGCACCTATATTTGAAATGCCTATCGGCTTCTATATCTGAAATGCCTATCGGCACCTATTTTTAAAATGCCAATCGGTAACTATATCTGAAATGCCTATCGGCACCTATATCTGAAATGCCTATCGACACCTATATCTGAAATGCCTATCGACACCTATATCTGAAATGCCTATCGACACCTATATCTGAAATGCCTATCGACACCTATATCTGAAATGCCTATCGACACCTATATCTGAAATGCCTATCGACACCTATAGCTGAAATGCCTATCGACACCTATATCTGAAATGCCTATCGACACCTATTTTTGAAATGCCTATCGGAAACTACATCTGAAATGCCTCTCAGCACCTATATTTGAAATGCCTATCGGCAACCATATCTTGAATGCCTATCGGCACCTATATTTGAAATGCCTATCGGCTTCTATATCTGAAATGCCTATCGGCACCTATTTTTAAAATGCCAATCGGCAACTATATCTGAAATGCCTATCGGCACCTATATCTGAAATGCCTATCGACACCTATATCTGAAATGCCTATCGACACATATATCTGAAATGCCTATCGACACCTATATCTGAAATGCCTATCGACACCTATATCTGAAATGCCTATCGACACCTATATCTGAAATGCCTATCGACACCTATATCTGAAATGCCTATCGACACCTATTTTTGAAATGCATATCGGAAACTACATATGAAATGCCTATCAGCACCTATATTTGAAATGCCTATCGGCAACCAAATCTGGAATGCCTATCGGCACCTATATTTGAAATGCCTATCGGCTTCTATATCTGAAATGCCTATCGGCACCTATTTTTAAAATGCCAATCGGCAACTATATCTGAAATGCCTTTCGGCATCTATATCTGAAATGCCTATCGACACCTATATCTGAAATGCCTATCGACACCTATATCTGAAATGCCTATCGACACCTATATCTGAAATGCCTATCGACACCTATATCTGAAATGCCTATCGACACCTATATCTGAAATGCCTATCGACACCTATATCTGAAATGCCTATCGACACCTATATCTGAAATGCCTATTGACACCTATTTTTGAAATGCCTATCGGAAACTACATCTGAAATGCCTATCAGCACCTATATTTGAAATGCCTATCGGCAACCATATCTGGAATGCCTATCGGCACCTATATTTGAAATGCCTATCGGCTTCTATATCTGAAATGCCTATCGGCACCTATTTTTAAAATGCCAATCGGCAACTATATCTGAAATGCCTATCGGCACCTATATCTGAAATGCCTATCGACACCTATATCTGAAATGCCTTTCGACACCTTATATCTGAAATGCCTATCGACACCTATATCTGAAATGCCTATCGACATCTATATCTGAAATGCCTATCGACACCTATATCTGAAATGCCTATCGACACCTATATCTGAAATGCCTATCGACACCTATATCTGAAATGCCTATCGACACCTATATTTGAAATGCCTATCGGCTTCTATATCTGAAATGCCTATCGGCACCTATTTTTAAAATGCCTATCGACACCTATATCTGAAATGCCTGTCGACACTTATATCTGAAATGCCTATCGACACCTATATCTGAAATGCCTATCGACACCTATATCTGAAATGCCTATCGACACCTATTTTTGAAATGCCTATCGGAAACTACATCTGAAATGCCTATCAGCACCTATATTTGAAATGCCAATCGGCAACCATATCTGGAATGCCTATCGGCACCTATATTTGAAATGCCTATCGGCTTCTATATCTGAAATGCCTATCGGCACCTATTTTTAAAATGCCAATCGGCAACTATATCTGAAATGCCTATCGGCAACTATATCTGAAATGCCTATCGACACCTATATCTGAATTGCCTATCGACACCTATATCTGAAATGCCTATCGACACCTATATCTGAAATGCCTATCGACACCTATATCTGAAATGCCTATCGACACCTATATCTGAAATGCCTATCGACACCTATATCTGAAATGCCTATCGACACCTATTTTTGAAATGCCTATCGGAAACTACATCTGAAATGCCTATCAGCACCAATATTTGAAATGCCTATCGGCAACCATATCTGGAATGCCTATCGGCACCTATATTTGAAATGCCTATCGGCTTCTATATCTGAAATGCCTATCGGCACCTATTTTTAAAATGCCAATCGGCAACTATATCTGAAATGCCTATCGGCACCTATATCTGAAATGCCTATCGGCACCTATTTTTAAAATGCCAATTGGCAACTATATCTGTAATGCCTATCGGCACCTATATCTGAAATGCCTATCGGCACCTATTTTTGAAATGCCTATCGGAAACTACATCTGAAATGCCTATCAGCACCTATATTTGAAATGCCTATCGGCCACCATATCTGGAATGCCTATCGGCACTTATATTTGAAATGCCTATCGGCTTCTATATCTGAAATGCCTATCAACACCTATTTTTAAAATGCCAATCGGCAACTATATCTGAAATGCCTATCGGCACCTATATCTGAAATGCCTATCGGCACCTATTTTTGAAATGCCTATCGGGAACTACATCTGAAATGGCTATCAGCACCTATATTTGAAATGCTTATCGGCAACCATATCTGAAATGCCTATCGACACCTATATTTAAAATACCTATCGGCTTCTATATCTGAAAAGCCTATCGGCACCTATTTTTAAAATGCCAATCGGTAACTATATCTGAAATGCCTATCGGCACCTATATCTGAAATGCCTATCGGCACCAATTTTTGAAATGCCTATCGGAAACTACATCTGGAATGCCTATCAGCACCTATATTTGAAATGCCTATCGGCAACCATATCTGGAATGCCTATCGGCACCTATATTTGAAATGCCTATCGGCTTCTATATCTGAAATGCCTATCGACACCTATTTTTAAAATGCCAATCGGCAACTATATCTGAAATGCCTATCGGCACCTATATCTGAAATGCCTATCGGCACCTATTTTTGAAATGCCTATCGGAAACTACATCTGAAATGCCTATCAGCACCTATATTTGAAATGCCTATCGGCAACATTATCTGAAATGCCTATCGACACCTATATTTAAATACCTATCGACTTCTATATCTGAAATGCCTATCGGCACCTATCTTTAAAATGCCAATCGGCTACTATATCTGAAACGCCTATCGGCACCTATATCTGAAATGCCTATCGGCACCAATTTTTGAAATGCCTATCGGAAACTACATCTGAAATGCCTATCAGCACTTATTTTTGAAATGCCTATCGGAAACTACATCTGGAATGCCTATCAGCACCTATATTTGAAATGCCTATCGGCAACCATATCTGGAATGCCTATCGGCACCTATATTTGAAATGCCTATCGGCTTCTATATCTGAAATGCCTATCGACACCTATTTTTAAAATGCCAATCGGCAACTATATCTGAAATGCCTATCGGCACCTATATCTGAAATGCCTATCGGCACCTATTTTTGAAATGCCTATCGGAAACTACATCTGAAATGCCTATCAGCACCTATATTTGAAATGCCTATCGGCAACATTATCTGAAATGCCTATCGACACCTATATTTAAATACCTATCGACTTCTATATCTGAAATGCCTATCGGCACCTATCTTTAAAATGCCAATCGGCTACTATATCTGAAACGCCTATCGGCACCTATATCTGAAATGCCTATCGGCACCAATTTTTGAAATGCCTATCGGAAACTACATCTGAAATGCCTATCAGCACTTATATTTGAAATGCCTATCGGCAACCATATCTGGAATGCCTATCGTCACCTATATTTGAAATGAATATCGGCTTCTATATCTGAAATGCCTATCGGCACTTATTTTTAAAATGCCAATCGGCAACGATATCTAAAATGCCTATTGGCACCTATATCTGAAATGCCTATCGGAACCTATTTTTGAAATGCCTTTCGGAAACTACATCTGGAATGCCTATCAGCACCTATATTTGAAATGCCTATCGGCAACCATATCTGGAATGCCTATCGGCACCTATATTTAAAATGCCTTTCGGCTTCTATATCTGAAATACCTATCGACACCTATTTTTAAAATGCCAATCGGCGACTATATCTGAAATGCCTATCGGCACATATATCTGAAATGCCTAACGGCACCTATTTTTGAAATGCCTATCGGAAACTACATCTGAAATGCCTATCAGCATCTATATTTGAAATGCCTATCGGCAATTATATCTGAAATGCCTATCGACACCTATTTTTAAAATGCCAATCGGCAACCATATCTGAAGTGCCTATCGGCACCTATCTCTGAAATGCCTATCGGCACCTATTTTTGAAATGCCTATCGCAAACTACATCTGAAATGCCTATCAGCACCTATATTTGAAATGCCTATCGGCAACCACATCAGAAATGCCTATCGGCACCTATTTTTGAAATGCCTATTGGAAACTACATCTAAAATGCCTATCGTAACCTATTTTTAAAATGCCAATCGGCAACTATATCTGAAATGCCTATCGGCACCTATATCTGAAATGCCTATCGGCACCTATTTTTGAAATGCCTATCGAAAACTACATCTGAAATGCCTATTAGCACGTATATTTGAAATGCCTATCGGCAACTATATCTGAAATGCCTATCGACACCTATATTTGAAATACCTATCGGCTTCTATATCTGAAATGCCTATCGGCACTTATTTTTAAAATGCCAATCGGCGACTATATCTGAAATGCCTATCGGCACCTATATCTGAAATGCCTATCGGCACCTATTTTTGAAATGCCTATCGGAAACTACATCTGAAATGCCTATCAGCACGTATATTTGAAATGCCTATCGGCAACCATATCTGAAATGCCTATCGACACCTATATTTGAAAAACCTATCGGCTTCTATATCTGAAATGCCTATAGGCACCTATTTTTAAAATGCCAATCGGCGACTATATCTGAAATGCCTATCGGCACCTATATCTGAAATGCCTATCGGCACCTATTTTTGAAATGCCTATCGGAAACTACATCTGAAATGCCTATCAGCACCTATAATTGAAATGCCTATCGGCAACAGTATCTGAAATGCCTATCGACACCTATATTTGAAATACCTATCGGCTTCTATATCTGAAATGCCTATCGGCACCTATCTTTAAAATGCCAATCAAAAACTATATCTGAAATACCTATCGGCACCTATATCTGAAATGCCTATCGGCACCAATTTTTGAAATGCCTATCGGAAACTACATCTGAAATGCCTATCAGCACTTATATTTGAAATGCCTGTCGGCAACCATATCTGGAATGCCTATCGGCACCTATATTTGAAATGAATATCGGCTTCTATATCTGAAATGCCTATCGGCACCTATTTTTAAAATGCCAATCGGCAACGATATCTGAAATGCCTATCGGCATCTATATCTGAAATGCCTATCGGCACCTATTTTTGAAATGCCTTTCGGAAACTACATCTGAAATGCCTATCTGCTCCTATATTTGAAATGCCTATCGGCAACCATATCTGGGATGCTATCGGCACCTATATTTGAAATGCCTATCGGCTTCTATATCTGAAATGCCTATCGGCACCTATTTTTAAAATGCCAATTGGCAACTATATCTGAAATGCCTATCGGCACCTATATCTGAAATGCCTTTTGGCACCTATTTTTGAAATGCCTATCGGAAACTACATCTGAAATGCCTATCAGCACCTATATTTGAAATGCCTATCGGCCACCATATCTGGAATGCCTATCGGCACTTATATTTGAAATGCCTATCGGCTTCTATATCTGAAATGCCTATCAACACCTATTTTTAAAATGCCAATCGGCAACTATATCTGAAATGCTTATCGGCACCTATATCTGAAATGCCTATCGGCACCTATTTTTGAAATGCCTATCGGAAACTACATCTGAAATGCCTATCAGCACGTATATTTGAAATGCCTATCGGCAACCATATCTGAAATGCCTATCGACACCTATATTTGAAAAACCTATCGGCTTCTATATCTGAAATGCCTATAGGCACCTATTTTTAAAATGCCAATCGGCGACTATATCTGAAATGCCTATCGGCACCTATATCTGAAATGCCTATCGGCACCTATTTTTGAAATGCCTATCGGAAACTACATCTGAAATGCCTATCAGCACCTATAATTGAAATGCCTATCGGCAACAATATCTGAAATGCCTATCGACACCTATATTTGAAATACCTATCGGCTTCTATATCTGAAATGCCTATCGGCACCTATCTTTAAAATGCCAATCAAAAACTATATCTGAAATGCCTATCGGCACCTATATCTAAAATGCCTATCGGCACCAATTTTTGAAATGCCTATCGGAAACTACATCTGAAATGCCTATCAGCACTTATATTTGAAATGCCTGTCGGCAACCATATCTGGAATGCCTATCGGCACCTATATTTGAAATGAATATCGGCTTCTATATCTGAAATGCCTATCGGCACCTATTTTTAAAATGCTAATCGGCAACGATATCTGAAATGCCTATCGGCATCTATATCTGAAATGCCTATCGGCACCTATTTTTGAAATGCCTTTCGGAAACTACATCTGAAATGCCTATCTGCTCCTATATTTGAAATGCCTATCGGCAACCATATCTGGGATGCCTATCGGCACCTATATTTGAAATGCCTATCGGCTTCTATATCTGAAATGCCTATCGGCACCTATTTTTAAAATGCCAATTGGCAACTATATCTGAAATGCCTATCGGCACCTATATCTGAAATGCCTTTTGGCACCTATTTTTGAAATGCCTATCGGAAACTACATCTGAAATGCCTATCAGCACCTATATTTGAAATGCCTATCGGCCACCATATCTGGAATGCCTATCGGCACTTATATTTGAAATGCCTATCGGCTTCTATATCTGAAATGCCTATCAACACCTATTTTTAAAATGCTAATCGGCAACTATATCTGAAATGCCTATCGGCACCTATATCTGAAATGCCTATCGGCACCTATTTTTAAAATGCCAATCGGCAACTATATCTGAAGTGCCTATCGGCACCATTCTCTGAAATGCCTATCGGCACCTATTTTTGAAATGCCTATCGAAAACTACATCTAAAATGCCTATCAGCACCTATATTTGAAATGCCTATCGGCAACCACATCAGAAATGCCTATCGGCACCTATATCTGAAATGCCTTTCGGCATTTATATCTGAAATGCCTATCGACACCTATATTTGAAATGCCTATCGGCACCTATATTTTAAATGCCTATCGGCAACTATATCTGATATGCCTATCGGCACCTATATCTGAAATGCCTATCGGCACCTATTTTTGAAATGCCTATCGGAAACTACATCTAAAATACTTATCGGCACCTATTTTTAAAATGCCAATCGGCAACTATATCTGAAATGCTTATCAGCACCTATATCTGAAATGCCTATCGGCACCTATTTTTGAAATGCCTATCGGAAACTACATCTGAAATGCCTATCAGCACGTATATTTGAAATGCCTATCGGCAACCATATCTGAAATGCCTATCGACACCTATATTTGAAATACCTATCGGCTTCTATATCTGAAATGCCTATCGGCACCTATTTTTAAAATGCCAATCGGCGACTATATCTGAAATGCCTATCGGCACCTATATCTGAAATGCCTATCGGCACCTATTTTTGAAATGCCTATCGGAAACTACATCTGAAATGCCTATCAGCACCTATATTTGAAATGCCTATCGGCAACAATATCTGAAATGCCTATCGACACCTATATTTGAAATACCTATCGGCTTCTATATCTGAAATGCCTATCGGCACCTATCTTTAAAATGCCAATCGGCAACTATATCTGAAACGCCTATCGGCACCTATATCTAAAATGCCTATCGGCACCAATTTTTGAAATGCCTATCGGAAACTACATCTGAAATGCCTATCAGCACTTATATTTGAAATGCCTATCGGCAACCATATCTGGAATGCCTATCGGCACCTATATTTGAAATGAATATCGGCTTCTATATCTGAAATGCCTATCGGCACCTATTTTTAAAATGCCAATCGGCAACGATATCTGTAATGCCTATCGGCATCTATATCTGAAATGCCTATCGGCACCTATTTTTGAAATGCCTTTCGGAAACTACATCTGAAATGCCTATCTGCTCCTATATTTGAAATGCCTATCGGCAACCATATCTGGAATGCCTATCGGCACCTATATTTGAAATGCCTATTGGCTTCTATATCTGAAATGCCTATCGACACCTATTTTTAAAATGCCAATCGGCAACTATATCTGAAATGCCTATCGGCACCTATATCTGAAATGCCTATCGGCACCTATTTTTGAAATGCCTATCGAAAACTACATATGAAATGCCTATCAGCACCTATATTTGAAATGCCAATCGGCAACAATATCTGAAATGCCTATCGACACCTATATTTGATATACCTATCGGCTTCTATATCTGAAATGCCTATCGGCACCTATCTTTAAAATGCCAATCGGCAACTATATCTGAAATGCCTATCGGCACCTATATCTGAAATGCCTATCGGCACCAATTTTTGAAATGCCTATCGGAAACTACATCTAGAATGCCTATCAGCACCTATATTTGAAATGCCTATCGGCAACCATATCTGGAATGCCTATCAGCACCTATATTTAAAATGCCTATCGGCTTCTATATCTGAAATGCCTATCGACACCTATTTTTAAAATGCCAATCGGCAACTATATCTGAAATGCCTATCAGCACATATATCTGAAATGCCTATCGGCACCTATTTTTGAAATGCCTATCGGAAACTACATCTGAAATGCCTATCAGCACCTATATTTGGCATGCCTATCGGCAATTATATCTGAAATGCCTATCGACACCTATATTTGAAATACCTAACGGCTTCTATATCTGAAATGCGTATCGGCACCTATTTTTAAAATGCCTATCGGAAACTACATCGGAAATGCCTATCAGCACCAATATTTGAAATGCCTATCGGCTTCTATATCTGAAATGCCTATCGGCACCTATTTTTAAAATGCCAATCGACAACTATATCTGAAATGCCTATCGGCACCTATTTTTGAAATGCCTATCGGAAACTACATCTAAAATGCCTATCGGCACCTATTTTTAAAATGCCAATCGGCAACTATATCTGAAATGCCTATCGGCACCTATATCTGAAATGCCTATCGGCACCTATTTTTGAAATGCCTATCGGAAACTACATCTGAAATGCCTATCAGCACGCATATTTGAAATGCCTATCGGCAACCATATCTGAAATGCCTATCGACACCTATATTTGAAATACCTATTGGCTTCTATATCTGAAATGCCTATCGGCACCTATTTTTAAAATGCCAATCGGCGACTATATCTGAAATGCCTATCGGCATCTATATCTGAAATGCCTATCGGCACCAATTTTTGAAATGCCTATCGGAAACTACATCTGACATGCCTATCAGCAACTATATTTGAAATGCCTATCGGCAACCATATCTATAATGCCTATCGGCACCTATATTTGAAATGCCTATCGGCTTCTATATCTGAGATGCTATCGACACCTATCTTTAAAATGCCAATCGGCAACTATATCTGAAATGCCTATCGGCACCTATATCTGAAATGCCTATCGGCACCAATTTTTGAAATGCCTATCGGAAACTACATCTGAAATGCCTATCAGCACCTATATTTGAAATGCCTATCGGCAATTATATCTGAAATGCCTATCGACACCTATATTTGAAATACCTATTGGCTTCTATATCTGAAATGCCTATCGGCACCTATCTTTAAAATGCCAATTGGCAACTATATCTGTAATGCCTATCGACACCTATATCTGAAATGCCTATCGGCACCTATTTTTGAAATGCCTTTCGGAAACTACATCTGAAATGCCTATCAGCACCAATATTTGAAATGCCTATCGGCAACCATATCTGGAATGCCTATCGGCACCTATATTTGAAATGCCTATCGGCTTCTATATCTGAAATGCCTATCGGCACCTATTTTTGAAATGCCTATCGATAACTACATCTAAAATGCCTATCGGCACCTATATTTGAAATGCCTATCGGCAACCACATCAGAAATGCCTATCGGCACCTATATCTGAAATGCCTTTCGGCATTTATATCTGAAATGCCTATCGACACCTATATTTGAAATGCCTATCGCCACCTATATTTTAAATGCCTATCGGCAACTATATCTGATATGCCTATCGGCACCTATATCTGAAATGCCTATCGGCACCTATTTTTGAAATGCCTATCGGAAACTACATCTAAAATGCCTATCGGCACCTATTTTTAAAATGCCAATCGGCAACTATATCTGAAATGCCTATCGGCACCTATATCGGAAATGCCTATCGGCACCTATTTTTGAAATGCCTATCGGAAACTACATCTGAAATGCCTATCAGCACGTATATTTGAAATGCCTATCGGCAACCATATCTGAAATACCTATCGACACCTATATTTGAAATACCTATCGGCTTCTATATCTGAAATGCCTATCGGCACCTATTTTTAAAATGCCAATCGGCGACTATATCTGAAATGCCTATCGGCACCTATATCTGAAATGCCTATCGGCACCTATTTTTGAAATGCCTATCGGAAACTACATCTGAAATGCCTATCAGCACCTATATTTGAAATGCCTATCGGCAACAATATCTGAAATGCCTATCGACACCTATATTTGAAATACCTATCGGCTTCTATATCTGAAATGCCTAACGGCACCTATCTTTAAAATGCCAATCGGCATTTATATCTGAAATGCCTATCGGCACCTATATCTGAAATGCCTATCGGCACCAATTTTTGAAATGCCTATCGGAAACTACATCTGAAATGCCTATCAGCACTTATATTTGAAATGCCTATCGGCAACCATATCTGAAATACCTATCGACACCTATATTTGAAATACCTATCGGCTTCTATATCTGAAATGCCTATCGGCACCTATTTTTAAAATGCCAATCGGCGACTATATCTGAAATGCCTATCGGCACCTATATCTGAAATGCCTATCGGCACCTATTTTTGAAATGCCTATCGGAAACTACATCTAAAATGCCTATCGGCACCTATTTTTAAAATGCCAATCGGCAACGATATCTGAAATGCCTATCGGCACCTATATCTGAAATGCCTATCGCCACCTATTTTTGAAATGCCTTTCGGAAACTACATCTGAAATGCCTATCTGCTCGTATATTTGAAATGCCTATCGGCAACCATATCTGGAATGCCTATCGGCACCTATATTTGAAATGCCTATCGGCTTCTATATCTGAAATGCCTATCGGCACCTATTTTTAAAATGCCAATTGGCAACTATATCTGAAATGCCTATCGGCACTTATATCTGAAATGCCTATCGGCACCTATTTTTGAAATGCCTATCGGAAACTACATCTGAAATGCCTATCAGCACCTATATTTGAAATGCCTAACGGCCACCATATCTGCAATGCCTATAGGCACTTATATTTGAAATGCCTATCGGCTTCTATATCTGAAATGCCTATCAACACCTATTTTTAAAATGCCAATCGGCAACTATATCTGAAATGCCTATCGGCACCTTTATCTGAAATGCCTATCGGCACCTATTTTTGAAATGCCTATCGGGAACTACATCTGAAATGGCTATCAGCACCTATATTTGAAATGCCTATCGGCAACTATATCTGAAATGCCTATCGACACCTATTTTTAAAATACCTATCGGCTTCTATATCTGAAAAGCCTATCGGCACCTATTTTTAAAATGCCAATCGGTAACTATATCTGAAATGCCTATCGGCACCTATATCTAAAATGCTTATCGGCACCAATTTTTGAAATGCCTATCGGAAACTACATCTGGAATGCCTATCAGCACCTATATTTGAAATGCCTATCGGCAACCATATCTGGAATGCCTATCGGCACCTATATTTGAAATGCTTATCGGCTTCTATATCTGAAATGCCTATTGACACCTATTTTTAAAATGCCAATCGGCAACTATATCTGAAATGCCTATCAGCACCTATATCTAAAATGCCTATCGGCACCTATTTTTGAAATGCCTATCGGAAACTACATCTGAAATGCCTATCAGCACCTATATTTGAAATGCCTATCGGCAACAATATCTGAAATGCCTATCGACACCTATATTTGAAATACCTATCGGCTTCTATATCTGAAATGCCTATCGGCACCTATCTTTAAAATGCCAATCGGCAACTATATCTGAAATGCCTATCGGCACCTATATCTGAAATGCCTATCGGCACCAATTTTTGAAATGCCTATCGGAAACTACATCTGGAATGCCTATCAGCACCTATATTTGAAATGCCTAACGGCAACCATATCTGGAATGCCTATCAGCACCTATATTAAAAATGCCTATCGGCTTCTATATCTGAAATGCCTATCGACATCTATTTTTAAAATGCCAATCGGCAACTATATCTGAAATGCCTATCAGCACATATATCTGACATGCCTATCGGCACCTATTTTTGAAATGCCTATCGGAAACTACATCTGAAATGCCTATCAGCATCTATATTTGAAATGCCTATCGGCAATTATATCTGAAATGCCTATCGACACCTATATTTGAAATACCTATCAGCTTCTATATCTGAAATGCCTATCGGCACCTATTTTTGAAATGCCTATCGAAAACTACATCGGAAATGCCTATTAGCACCAATATTTGAAATGCCTATCGGCTTCTATATCTAAAATGCCTATCGGCACCTATTTTTAAAATGCCAATTAACAACTATATCTGAAATGCCTATCGGCACCTATTTTTGAAATGCCTATCGGAAACTACATCTGAAATGCCTATCAGCACGCATATTTGAAATGCCTATCGGCAACCATATCTGAAATGCCTATCGACACCTATATTTGAAATACCTATTGGCTTCTATATCTGAAATGCCTATCGGCACCTATTTTTAAAATGCCAATCGGCGACTATATCTGAAATGCCTATCGGCACCTATATCTGAAATGCCTATCGGCACCAATTTTTGAAATGCCTATCGGAAACTACATCTGACATGCCTATCAGCAACTATATTTGAAATGCCTATCGGCAACCATATCTGGAATGCCTATCGGCACCTATATTTGAAATGCCTATCGGCTTCTATATCTGAAATGCCTATCGACACCTATCTTTAAAATGCCAATCGGCAACTATATCTGAAATGCCTATCGGCACCTATATCTGAAATGCCTATCGGCACCAATTTTTGAAATGCCTATCGAAAACTACATCTGAAATGCCTATCAGCACCTATATTTGAAATGCCTATCGGCAATTATATCTGAAATGCCTATCGACACCTATATTTGAAATACCTATCGGCTTCTATATCTGAAATGCCTATCGGCACCTATTTTTAAAATGCTAATTGGCAACTATATCTGTAATGCCTATCGGCACCTATATCTGAAATGCCTATCGGCACCTATTTTTGAAATGCCTTTCGGAAACTACATCTGAAATGCCTATCAGCACCAATATTTGAAATGCCTATCGGCAACCATATCTGACATGCCAATCGACACCTATATTTGAAATACCTATCGGCTTCTATATCTGAAATGCCTATCAGCACCTATTTTCAAAATGCCAATCGGCAACTATATCTGAAATGCCTATCGGCACCTATATCTGAAATGCCTATCGGCACCAATTTTTGAAATGCCTATCGGAAACTACAACTGAAATGCCTATCAGCACCTATATTTGAAATGCCTTTTGGCAACCATATCTGATATGCCTATCGGCACCTATATTTGAAATGCCTATCGGCTTTTATAACTGAAATGCCTATCGGCACCTATTTTTAAAATGCCAATCGGCACCTATATCTGAAATGCCTATCGGCACCTATATCTGAAATGCCTATCGGCACCTATTTTTGAAATGCCTATCGGAAACCTATATCTGAAATGCCTATCAGCACCTATATTTGAAATGCCTATCGGCAACCATATCTGGAATGCCTATCGGCACCTACATTTGAAATGCTTATCGGCTTCTATATCTGAAATGCCTATCGGCACCTATTTTTGAAATGCCTATCGAAAACTACATCTAAAATGCCTATCAGCACCTATATTTGAAATGCCTATCGGCAACCACATCAGAAATGCCTATCGGCACCTATATCTGAAATGCCTTTCGGCATTTATATCTGAAATGCCTATCGACACCTATATTTGAAATGCCTATCGCCACCTATATTTTAAATGCCTATCGGCAACTATATCTGATATGCCTATCTGCACCTATATCTGAAATGCCTATCGGCACCTATTTTTGAAATGCCTATCGGAAACTACATCTAAAATGCCTATCGGCACCTATTTTTAAAATGCCAATCGGCAACTATATCTGAAATGCCTATCGGCACCTATTTTTAAAATGCCAATCGGCGACTATATCTGAAATGCCTATTGGCACTTATATCTGAAATGCCTATCGGCACCTATTTTTGAAATGCCTATCGGAAACTACATCTGAAATGCCTATCAGCACCTCTATTTGAAATGTCTATCGGCAACAATATCTGAAATGCCTATCGACAACTATATTTGAAATACCTATCGGCTTCTATATCTGAAATGCCTATCGGCACCTATCTTTAAAATGCCAATCGGCAACTATATCTAAAATGCCTATCGGCACCTATATCTGAAATGCCTATCGGCACCAATTTTTGAAATGCCTATCGGAAACTACATCTGAAATGCCTATCAGCACCCATATTTGAAATGCCTATCGGCTTCTATATCTGAAATGCCTATCGGCACCTATTTTTAAAATGCTAATCGGCAACGATATCTGAAATGCCTATCGGCACCTATATCTGAAATGCCTATCGGCACCTATTTTTGAAATGCCTTTCGGAAACTACATCTGAAATGCCTATCTGCTCCTATATTTGAAATGCCTATCGGCAACCATATCTGGAGTGCCTATCGGCACCTATATTTGAAATGCCTATCGACTTCTATATCTGAAATGCCTATCGGCACCTATTTTTAAAATGCCAATTGGCAACTATATCTGAAATGCCTATCGGCACTTATATCTGAAATGCCTATCGGCACCTATTTTTGAAATGCCTATCGGAAACTACATCTGAAATTCCTATCAGCACCTATATTTGAAATGCCTATCGGCCACCACATCTGGAATGCCTATCGGCACTTATATTTGAAATGCCTATCGGCTTCTATATCTGAAATGCCTATCAACATCTATTTTTAAAATGCCAATCGGCAACTATATCTGAAATGCCTATCGGCACCTATATCTGAAATGCCTATCGGCACCTATTTTTGAAATGCCTATCGGGAACTACATCTGAAATGGCTATCAGCACCTATATTTGAAATGCCTATCGGCAACCATATCTGATATGCCTATCGATACCTATATTTAAAATACCCATCGGCTTCTATATCTGAAAAGCCTATCGGCACCTATTTTTAAAATGCCAATCGGTAACTATATCTGAAATGCCTATCGGCACCTATATCTGAAATGCCTATCGGCACCAATTTTTGAAATGCCTATCGGAAAATACATCTGGAATGCCTATCAGCACCTATATTTGAAATGCCTATCGGCAACCATATCTGGAATGCCTATCGGCACCTATATTTGAAATGCCTATCGGCTTCTATATCTGAAATGCCTATCGACACCTATTTTTAAAATGCCAATCGGCAACTATATCTGAAATGCCTATCGGCACCTATATCTAAAATGCCTATCGGCACCTATTTTTGAAATGCCTATCGGAAACTACATCTGAAATGCCTATCAGCACCTATATTTGAAATGCCTATCGGCAACAATATCTGAAATGCCTATCGACACCTATATTTGAAATACCTATCGGCTTCTATATCTGAAATGCCTATCGGCACCTATCTTTAAAATGCCAATCGGCAACTATATCTGAAATGCCTATCGGCACCTATATCTGAAATGCCTATCGGCACCAATTTTTGAAATGCCTATCGGAAACTACATCTGGAATGCCTATCAGCACCTATATTTGAAATGCCTATCGGCAACCATATCTGGAATGCCTATCGGCACCTATATTTAAAATGCCTATCGGCTTCTATATCTGAAATGCCTATCGACACCTATTTTTAAAATGCCAATCGGCAACTATATCTGAAATGCCTATCGGCACCTATATCTGAAATGCCTATCGGCACCTATTTTTGAAATGCCTATCGGAAACTACATCTGAAATGCCTATCAGCACCTATATTTGAAATGCCTATCGGCAATTATATCTGAAATGCCTATCGACACCTATATTTGAAATACCTATCGGCTTCTATATCTGAAATGCCTATCG
Source organism: Venustoraphidia nigricollis (assembly GCA_034508555.1). Lineage (NCBI taxonomy): Eukaryota > Metazoa > Arthropoda > Insecta > Raphidioptera > Raphidiidae > Venustoraphidia > Venustoraphidia nigricollis. The sequence goes on from JAVRKA010000238.1 coordinate 222,572, forward strand.
GCACCTATTTTTGAAATGCCTATCGGAAACTACATCGGAAATGCCTATCAGCACCAATATTTGAAATGCCTATCGGCTTCTATAACTGAAATGCCTATCGGCACCTATTTTTAAAATGCCAATCGGCAACTATATCTGAAATGCCTATCGGCATCTATATCTGAAATGCCTATCGGCACCTATTTTTGAAATGCCTATCGAAAACTACATCTGAAATGCCTATCAGCACCTATATTTGAAATGCCTATCGGCAACCACATCAGAAATGCCTGTCGGCACCTGTATCTGAAATGCCTTTCGGCATTTATATCTGAAATGCCTATCGACACCTATATTTGAAATGCCTATCGGCACCTATATTTTAAATGCCTATCGGCAACTATATCTGATATGCCTATCGGCCCCTATATCTGAAATGCCTATCGGCACCTATTTTTGAAATGCCTATCGGAAAATACATCTAAAATGCCTATCGGCACCAATTTTTAAAATGCCAATCGGCAACTATATCTGAAATGCCTATCGGCACCTCTTTTTGAAATGCCTATCGGAAACTACATCTGAAATGCCTATCAGCACCTATATTTGAAATGCCTATCGGCAACAATATCTAAAATGCCTATCGACACCTATATTTGAAATACCTATCGGCTTCTATATCTGAAATGCCTATCGGCACCTATCTTTAAAACGCCAATCGGCAACTATATCTGAAACGCCTATCGGCACCTATATCTGAAATGCCTATCGGCACCAATTTTTGAAATGCCTATCGGAAACTACATCTGAAATGCCTATCAGCACTTATATTTGAAATGCCAATCGGCAACCATATCTGGAATGTCTATCGGCACCTATATTTGAAATGAATATCGGCTTCTATATCTGAAATGCCTATCGGCACCTATTTTTAAAATGCCAATCGGCAACGATATCTGAAATGCCTATCGGCACCTATATCTGAAATGCCTATCGGCACCTATTTTTGAAATGCCTTTCGGAAACTACATCTGAAATGCCTATCTGCTCCTATATTTGAAATGCCTATCGGCAACCATATCTGGAATGCCTATCGGCACCTATATTTGAAATGCCTATCGGCTTCTATATCTGAAATGCCTATCGGCACCTATTTTTAAAATGCCAATTGGCAACTATATCTGAAATGCCTATCGGCACCTATATCTAAATTGCCTTTTGGCACCTATTTTTGAAATGCCTATCGGAAACTACATCTGAAATGCCTATCAGCACCTATTTTTGAAATGCCTATAGGCCACCATATCTGGAATGCCTATCGGCACTTATATTTGAAATGCCTATCGGCTTCTATATCTGAAATGCCTATCAACACCTATTTTTAAAATGCTAATCGGCAACTATATCTGAAATGCCTATCGGCACCTATATCTGAAATGCCTATCGGCACCTATTTTTGAATTGCCTATCGGGAACTACATCTGAAATGGCTATCAGCACCTATATTTTAAATGCCTATCGGCAACCATATCTGAAATGCCTATCGACACCTATATTTAAAATACCTATCGGCTTCTATATCTGAAAAGCCTATCGGCACCTATTTTTAAAATGTCAATCGGTAACTATAACTGAAATGCCTATCGGCACCTATATCTGAAATGCCTATCGGCACCAATTTTTGAAATGCCTATCGGAATCTACATCTGGAATGCCTATCAGCACCTATATTTGAAATGCCTATCGGCAACCATATCTGGAATGCCTATCGACACCTATATTTGATATATTTATCGGCTTCTATATCTGAAATGCCTACCGGCATCTATCTTTAAAATGCCAATCGGCAACTATATCTGAAATGCCTATCGGCACCTATATCTGAAATGCCTATCGGCACCAATTTTTGAAATGCCTATCGGAAACTACATCTGGAATGCCCATCAGCACCTATATTTGAAATGCCTATCGGCAACCGTATCTGGAATGCCTATCGGCACCTATATTTAAAATGCCTATCGGCTTCTATATCTGAAATGCCTATCGACACCTATTTTTAAAATGCCAATCGGCAACTATATCTGAAATGCCTATCGGCACATATATCTGAAATGCCTATCGGCACCTATTTTTGAAATGCCTATCGGAAACTACATCTGAAATGCCTATCAGCACCTATATTTGAAATGCCTATCGGCAATTATATCTGAAATGCCTATCGACACCTATATTTGAAATACCTATCGGCTTCTATATCTGAAATGCCTATCGGCACCTATTTTTGAAATGCCTATCGGAAACTACATCGGAAATGCCTATCAGGACCAATATTTGAAATGCCTATCGGCTTCTATATCTGAAATGCCTATCGGCACCTATTTTTAAAATGCCAATCGGCAACTATATCTGAAATGCCATCGGCACCTATATCTGAAATGCCTATCGGCACCTATTTTTGAAATGCCTACCGAAAACTACATCTGAAATGCCCATCAGCACCTATATTTGAAATGCCTATCGGCAACCACATCAGAAATGCCTGTCGGCACCTATATCTGAAATGCCTTTCGGCATTTATATCTGAAATGCCTATCGACACCTATATTTGAAATGCCTATCGGCACCTATATTTTAAATGCCTATCGGCAACTATATCTGATATGCCTATCGGCACCTATATCAGAAATGCCTATCGGCACCTATTTTTGAAATGCCTATCGGAAACTACATCTGAAATGCCTATCAGCACCTATATTTGAAATGCCTATCGGCCACCACATCTGGAATGCCTATCGGCACTTATATTTGAAATGCCTATCGGCTTCTATATCTGAAATGCCTATCAACATCTATTTTTAAAATGCCAATCGGCAACTATATCTGAAATGCCTATCGGCACCTATATCTGAAATGCCTATCGGCACCTATTTTTGAAATGCCTATCGGGAACTACATCTGAAATGGCTATCAGCACCTATATTTGAAATGCCTATCGGCAACCATATCTGATATGCCTATCGATACCTATATTTAAAATACCTATCGGCTTCTATATCTGAAAAGCCTATCGGCACCTATTTTTAAAATGCCAATCGGTAACTATATCTGAAATGCCTATCGGCACCTATATCTGAAATGCCTATCGGCACCAATTTTTGAAATGCCTATCGGAAAATACATCTGGAATGCCTATCAGCACCTATATTTGAAATGCCTATCGGCAACCATATCTGGAATGCCTATCGGCACCTATATTTGAAATGCCTATCGGCTTCTATATCTGAAATGCCTATCGACACCTATTTTTAAAATGCCAATCGGCAACTATATCTGAAATGCCTATCGGCACCTATATCTAAAATGCCTATCGGCACCTATTTTTGAAATGCCTATCGGAAACTACATCTGAAATGCCTATCAGCACCTATATTTGAAATGCCTATCGGCAACAATATCTGAAATGCCTATCGACACCTATATTTGAAATACCTATCGGCTTCTATATCTGAAATGCCTATCGGCACCTATCTTTAAAATGCCAATCGGCAACTATATCTGAAATGCCTATCGGCACCTATATCTGAAATGCCTATCGGCACCAATTTTTGAAATGCCTATCGGAAACTACATCTGGAATGCCTTTCAGCACCTATATTTGAAATGCCTATCGGCAACCATATCTGGAATGCCTATCGGCACCTATATTTAAAATGCCTATCGGCTTCTACATCTGAAATGCCTATCGACACCTATTTTTAAAATGCCAATCGGCAACTATATCTGAAATGCCTATCGTCACATATATCTGAAATGCCTATCGGCACCTATTTTTGAAATGCCTATCGGAAACTACATCTGAAATGCCTATCAGCACCTATATTTGAAATGCCTATCGGCTTCTATATCTGAAATGCCTATCGGCACCTATTTTTGAAATGCCTATCGGAAACTACATCGGAAATGCCTATCAGCACCAATATTTGAAATGCCTATCGGCTTCTATAACTGAAATGCCTATCGGCACCTATTTTTAAAATGCCAATCGGCAACTATATCTGAAATGCCTATCGGCATCTATATCTGAAATGCCTATCGGCACCTATTTTTGAAATGCCTATCGAAAACTACATCTGAAATGCCTATCAGCACCTATATTTGAAATGCCTATCGGCAACCACATCAGAAATGCCTGTCGGCACCTATATCTGAAATGCCTTTCGGCATTTATATCTGAAATGCCTATCGACACCTATATTTGAAATGCCTATCGGCACCTATATTTTAAATGCCTATCGGCAACTATATCTGATATGCCTATCGGCCCCTATATCTGAAATGCCTATCGGCACCTATTTTTGAAATGCCTATCGGAAAATACATCTAAAATGCCTATCGGCACCAATTTTTAAAATGCCAATCGGCAACTATATCTGAAATGCCTATCGGCACCTCTTTTTGAAATGCCTATCGGAAACTACATCTGAAATGCCTATCAGCACCTATATTTGAAATGCCTATCGGCAACAATATCTAAAATGCCTATCGACACCTATATATGAAATACCTATCGGCTTCTATATCTGAAATGCCTATCGGCACCTATCTTTAAAATGCCAATCGGCAACTATATCTGAAACGCCTATCGGCACCTATATCTGAAATGCCTATCGGCACCAATTTTTGAAATGCCTATCGGAAACTACATCTGAAATGCCTATCAGCACTTATATTTGAAATGCCAATCGGCAACCATATCTGGAATGCCTATCGGCACCTATTTTTAAAATGCCAATCGGCAACGATATCTGAAATGCCTATCGGCACCTATATCTGAAATGCCTATCGGCACCTATTTTTGAAATGCCTTTCGGAAACTACATCTGAAATGCCTATCTGCTCCTATATTTGAAATGCCTATCGGCAACCATATCTGGAATGCCTATCGGCACCTATATTTGAAATGCCTATCGGCTTCTATATCTGAAATGCCTATCGGCACCTATTTTTAAAATGCCAATTGGCAACTATATCTGAAATGCCTATCGGCACCTATATCTAAATTGCCTTTTGGCACCTATTTTTGAAATGCCTATCGGAAACTGCATCTGAAATGCCTATCAGCACCTATTTTTGAAATGCCTATCGGCCACCATATCTGGAATGCCTATCGGCACTTATATTTGAAATGCCTATCGGCTTCTATATCTGAAATGCCTATCAACACCTATTTTTAAAATGCTAATCGGCAACTATATCTGAAATGCCTATCGGCAATTATATCTGAAATGCCTATCGGCACCTATTTTTGAATTGCCTATCGGGAACTACATCTGAAATGGCTATCAGCACCTATATTTGAAATGCCTATCGGCAACCATATCTGAAATGCCTATCGACACCTATATTTAAAATACCTATCGGCTTCTATATCTGAAAAGCCTATCGGCACCTATTTTTAAAATGTCAATCGGTAACTATAACTGAAATGCCTATCGGCACCTATATCTGAAATGCCTATCGGCACCAATTTTTGAAATGCCTATCGGAATCTACATCTGGAATGCCTATCAGCACCTATATTTGAAATGCCTATCGGCAACCATATCTGGAATGCCTATCGACACCTATATTTGATATATTTATCGGCTTCTATATCTGAAATGCCTATCGGCACCTATCTTTAAAATGCCAATCGGCAACTATATCTGAAATGCCTATCGGCACCTATATCTGAAATGCCTATCGGCACCAATTTTTGAAATGCCTATCGGAAACTACATCTGGAATGCCCATCAGCATCTATATTTGAAATGCCTATCGGCAACCGTATCTGGAATGCCTATCGGCACCTATATTTAAAATGCCTATCGGCTTCTATATCTGAAATGCCTATCGACACCTATTTTTAAAATGCCAATCGGCAACTATATCTGAAATGCCTATCGGCACATATATCTGAAATGCCTATCGGCACCTATTTTTGAAATGCCTATCGGAAACTACATCTGAAATGCCTATCAGCACCTATATTTGAAATGCCTATCGGCAATTATATCTGAAATGCCTATCGACACCTATATTTGAAATACCTATCGGCTTCTATATCTGAAATGCCTATCGGCACCTATTTTTGAAATGCCTATCGGAAACTACATCGGAAATGCCTATCAGCACCAATATTTGAAATGCCTATCGGCTTCTATATCTGAAATGCCTATCGGCACCTATTTTTAAAATGCCAATCGGCAACTATATCTGAAATGCCATCGGCACCTATATCTGAAATGCCTATCGGCACCTATTTTTGAAATGCCTACCGAAAACTACATCTGAAATGCCCATCAGCACCTATATTTGAAATGCCTATCGGCAACCACATCAGAAATGCCTGTCGGCACCTATATCTGAATTGCCTTTCGGCATTTATATCTGAAATGCCTATCGACACCTATATTTGAAATGCCTATCGGCACCTATATTTTAAATGCCTATCGGCAACTATATCTGATATGCCTATCGGCACCTATATCAGAAATGCCTATCGGCACCTATTTTTGAAATGCCTATCGGAAACTACATCTAAAAAGCCTATCAGCACCTATTTTTAAAATGCCAATCGGCAACTATATCTGAAATGCCTATCGGCACCTATATCTGAAATGCCTATCGGCACCAATTTTTGAAATGCCAATCGGAAACTACATCTGACATGCCTATCAGCAACTGTTTGAAATGCCTATCGGCAACCATATCTGGAATGCCTGTCGACACCTATATTTGAAATGCCTATCGGCTTCTATATCTGAAATGCCTACCGACACCTATTTTTAAAATGCCAATTGGCAACTATATCTGAAATGCCTATCGGCACCTATATCTGAAATGCCTATCGGTACCTATTTTTGAAATGCCTATCGGAAACTACATCTGAAATGCCTATCAGCACTTATATTTCAAATGCCTATCGGCAACCATATCTGGAATGCCTATCGGCACCTATATTTGAAATGCCTATCGGCTTCTATATCTGAAATGCCTATCGGCACCTATTTTTAAAATGCCAATTGGCAACTATATCTGAAATGCCTATCGGCACCTATATCTGAAATGCCTATCGGCACCTATTTTTGAAATGCCTATCGGAAACTACATCTGAAATGCCTATCAGGACCTATATTTGAAATGCCTATCGGCAACCATATCTGGAATGCCTATCGGCACCTATATTTGAAATGCCTATCGGCTTCTATAACTGAAATGCGTATCAACACCTATTTTTAAAAAGCCAATCGGCAACTATATCTGAAATGCCTATCGGCACCTATATCTGAAATGCCTATCGACACCTATTTTTGAAATGCCTATCGGAAACTACATCTGAAATGGCTATCAGAACCTATATTTGAAATGCCTATCGACAACCATATCTGAAATGCCTATCGACACCTACATTTGAAATATCTATCCGCTTCTATATCTGAAAAGCCTATCGGCACCTATTTTTAAAATGCCAATCGGTAACTATATCTGAAATGCCTATCGGCACCTATATCCGAAATACTTATCGGCACCAATTTTTGAAATGCCTATCGGAAACTACATCTGGAATGCCTATCAGCACCTATATTTGAAATGCCTATCGGCAACCATATCTGGAATGCCTATCGGCACCTATATTTGCAATGCCTATCGGCTTCTATATCTGAAATGCCTATCGACACCTATTTTTAAAATGCCAATCGGCAACTATATCTGAAATGCCTATCGGCACCTATATCTGAAATGCCTATCGGCACCTATTTTTGAAATGCCTTTGGGAAACTACATCTGAAATGCCTATCAGCACCTATATTTGAAATGCCTATCGGCAACCATAACTGAAATGCCTATCGACACCTATATTTAAAATACCTATCGGCTTCTATATCTGAAAAGCCTATCGGCACCTATTTTTAAAATGCCAATCGGTAACTATATCTGAAATGCCTATCGGCACCTATATCTGAAATGCCTATCGGCACCTATTTTTGAAATGCCTATCGGAAACTACATCTGAAATGCCTATCTGCTCCTATATTTGAAATGCCTATCGGCAACAATATCTGAAATGCCTATCGACACCTATATGTGAAATACCTATCGGCTTCTATATCTGAAATGCCTATCGGCACCTATCTTTAAAATGCCAATCGGCAACTATATCTGAAATGCCTATCGGCACCTATATCTGAAATGCCTATCGGCACCAATTTTTGAAATGTCTATCGGAAACTACATCTGGAATGCCTATCAGCACCTATATTTGAAATGCCTATCGGCAACCATATCTGAAATGCCTATCGGCACCTATATCTGAAATGTCTATCGGCACCTATTTTTGAAATGCCTATCGGAAACAACATCTGAAATGCCTATCAGCACCTATATTTGAAATGCCTATCGGCAACAAAATCTCAAATGCCTATCGACACCTATATTTGAAATACCTATCGGCTTCTATATCTGAAATGCCTATCAACACCTATCTTTAAAATGCCAATCGGCAACTATATCTGAAATGCCTATCGGCACCTATATCTGAAATGCCTATCGGCACCAATTTTAGAAATGCCTATCGGAAACTACATCTGGAATGCCTATCAGCACCTATATTTGAAATGCCTATCGGCAACCATATCTGGAATGCCTATTTTCACCTATATTTGAAATGCCTATCGGCTACTATATCTGAAATGCCTATCGACACCTATTTTTTAAAAAAAAACCGGCAACTATATCTGAAATGCCTATCGGCACCTATATCTAAATTGCCTATCGGCACCTATTTTTGAAATGCCTATCGGAAACTACATCTGAAATGCCTATCAGCACCAATATTTGAAATGCCTATCGGCAACCATATCTGGAATGCCTATCGGCACCTATATTTGAAATGCCTATCGGCTTCTATATCTGAAATGCCTATCGGCACCTATTTTTAAAATGCCAATCGGCAACTATATCTGAAATGCCTATCGGCACCTATATCTGAAATGCCTATCGGCACCTATTTTTAAAATGCCAATTGGCAACTATATCTGTAATGCCTATCGGCACCTATATCTGAAATGCCTATCGGCACCTATTTTTGAAATGCCTATCGGAAACTACATCTGAAATGCCTATCAGCACCTATATTTGAAATGCCTATCGGCCACCATATCTGGAATGCCTATCGGCACTTATATTTGAAATGCCTATCGGCTTCTATATCTGAAATGCCTATCAACACCTATTTTTAAAATGCCAATCGGCAACTATATCTGAAATGCCTATCGGCACCTATATCTGAAATGCCTATCGGCACCTATTTTTGAAATGCCTATCGGGAACTACATCTGAAATGGCTATCAGCACCTATATTTGAAATGCTTATCGGCAACCATATCTGAAATGCCTATCGACACCTATATTTAAAATACCTATCGGCTTCTATATCTGAAAAGCCTATCGGCACCTATTTTTAAAATGCCAATCGGTAACTATATCTGAAATGCCTATCGGCACCTATATCTGACATGCCTCTCGGCACCAATTTTTGAAATGCCTATCGGAAACTACATCTGGAATGCCTATCAGCACCTATATTTGAAATGCCTATCGGCAACCATATCTGGAATGCCTATCGGCACCTATATTTGAAATGCCTATCGGCTTCTATATCTGAAATGCCTATCGACACCTATTTTTAAAATGCCAATCGGCAACTATATCTGAAATGCCTATCGGCACCTATATCTGAAATGCCTATCGGCACCTATTTTTGAAATGCCTATCGGAAACTACATCTGAAATGCCTATCAGCACCTATATTTGAAATGCCTATCGGCAACATTATCTGAAATGCCTATCGACACCTATATTTAAATACCTATCGACTTCTATATCTGAAATGCCTATCGGCACCTATCTTTAAAATGCCAATCGGCTACTATATCTGAAACGCCTATCGGCACCTATATCTGAAATGCCTATCGGCACCAATTTTTGAAATGCCTATCGGAAACTACATCTGAAATGCCTATCAGCACTTATATTTGAAATGCCTATCGGCAACCATATCTGGAATGCCTATCGTCACCTATATTTGAAATGAATATCGGCTTCTATATCTCAAATGCCTATCGGCACTTATTTTTAAAATGCCAATCGGCAACGATATCTAAAATGCCAATCGGCACCTATATCTGAAATGCCTATCGGAACCTATTTTTGAAATGCCTTTTGGAAACTACATCTGGAATGCCTATCAGCACCTATATTTGAAATGCCTATCGGCAACCATATCTGGAATGCCTATCGGCACCTATATTTAAAATGCCTTTCGGCTTCTATATCTGAAATGCCAATCGACACCTATTTTTAAAATGCCAATCGGCGACTATATCTGAAATGCCTATCGGCACATATATCTGAAATGCCTATCGACACCAATTTTTAAAATGCCAATCGGCAACCATATCTGAAGTGCCTATCGGCACCTATCTCTGAAATGCCTATCGGCACCTATTTTTGAAATGCCTATCGAAAACTACATCTGAAATGCCTATCAGCACCTATATTTGAAATGCCTATCGGCAACCACATCAGAAATGCCTATCGGCACCTATTTTTGAAATGCCTATTGGAAACTACATCTAAAATGCCTATCGTAACCTATTTTTAAAATGCCAATCGGCAACTATATCTGAAATGCCTATCGGCACCTATATCTGAAATGCCTATCGGCACCTATTTTTGAAATGCCTATCGGAAACTACATCTGAAATGCCTATTAGCACGTATATTTGGAATGCCTATCGGCAACTATATCTGAAATGCCTATCGACACCTATATTTGAAATACCTATCGGCTTCTATATCTGAAATGCCTATCGGCACTTATTTTTAAAATGCCAATCGGCGACTATATCTGAAATGCCTATCGGCACCTATATCTGAAATGCCTATCGGCACCTATTTTTGAAATGCCTATCGGAAACTACATCTGAAATGCCTATCAGCACCTATATTTAAAATGCCTATCGGCAACCATATCTGGAATGCCTATCGGCACCTATATTTGAAATGCCTATCGGCAACAATATCTGAAATGCCTATCGACTCCTATATTTGAAATAACTATCAGCTTCTATATCTGAAATGCCTATCGGCACCTATCTTTAAAATGCCAATCGGCAACTATATCAGAAATGCCTATTGGCACCTATATCTGAAATGCCTATCGGCACCAATTTTTGAAATGCCTATCGGAAACTACATCTGGAATGCCTATCAGCACCTATATTTGAAATGCCTATCGGCAACCATATCTGGAATGCCTATCGGCACCTATATTTGAAATGCCTATCGGCTTCTATATCTGAAATGCCTATCGACACCTATTTTTAAAATGCCAATCGGCAACTATATCTGAAATGCCTATCGGCACATATATCTGAAATGCCTATCGGCACCTATTTTTGAAATGCCTATCGGAAACTACATCTGAAATGCCTATCAGCACCTATATTTGAAATGCCTATCGGCAATTATATCTGAAATGCCTATCGACACCTATATTTGAAATACCTATCGGCTTCTATATCTGAAATGCCTATCGGCACCTATTTTTAAAATGCCAATCGGCAACTATATCTGTAATGCCTATCGACACCTTTATCTGAAATGCCTATCGGCACCTATTTTTGAAATGCCTATCGGAAACTACATCTGAAATGCCTATCAGCACCAATATTTGAAAAGCCTATCAGCAACCATATTTGAAATGCCTATCGACACCTATATTTGAAATACCTATCGGCTTCTATATCTGAAATGCCTATCGGCACCTATATCTGAAATGCCTATCGGCACCTATTTTTGAATTGCCTATCGGGAACTACATCTGAAATGGCTATCAGCACCTATATTTGAAATGCCTATCGGCAACCATATCTGAAATGCCTATCGACACCTATATTTAAAATACCTATCAGCTTCTATATCTGAAAAGCCTATCGGCACCTATTTTTAAAATGTCAATCGGTAACTATAACTGAAATGCCTATCGGCACCTATATCTGAAATGCCTATCGGCACCAATTTTTGAAATGCCTATCGGAATCTACATCTGGAATGCCTATCAGCACCTATATTTGAAATGCCTATCGGCAACCATATCTGGAATGCCTATCGACACCTATATTTGATATATTTATCGGCTTCTATATCTGAAATGCCTATCGGCACCTATCTTTAAAATGCCAATCGGCAACTATATCTGAAATGCCTATCGGCACCTATATCTGAAATGCCTATCGGCACCAATTTTTGAAATGCCTATCGGAAACTACATCTGGAATGCCCATCAGCACCTATATTTGAAATGCCTATCGGCAACCGTATCTGGAATGCCCTATCGGCACCTATATTTAAAATGCCTATCGGCTTCTATATCTGAAATGCCTATCGACACCTATTTTTAAAATGCCAATCGGCAACTATATCTGAAATGCCATTCGGCACATATATCTGAAATGCCTATCGGCACCTATTTTTGAAATGCCTATCGGAAACTACATCTGAAATGCCTATCAGCACCTATATTTGAAATGCCTATCGGCAATTATATCTGAAATGCCTATCGACACCTATATTTGAAATACCTATCGGCTTCTATATCTGAAATGCCTATCGGCACCTATTTTTGAAATGCCTATCGGAAACTACATCGGAAATGCCTATCAGCACCAATATTTGAAATGCCTATCGGCTTCTATATCTGAAATGCCTATCGGCACCTATTTTTAAAATGCCAATCGGCAACTATATCTGAAATGCCATCGGCACCTATATCTGAAATGCCTATCGGCACCTATTTTTGAAATGCCTACCGAAAACTACATCTGAAATGCCCATCAGCACCTATATTTGAAATGCCTATCGGCAACCACATCAGAAATGCCTGTCGGCACCTATATCTGAAATGCCTTTCGGCATTTATATCTGAAATGCCTATCGACACCTATATTTGAACTGCCTATCGGCACCTATATTTTAAATGCCTATCGGCAACTATATCTGATATGCCTATCGGCACCTATATCTGAAATGCCTATCGGCACCTATTTTTGAAATGCCTATCGGAAACTACATCTAAAAAGCCTATCGGCACCTATTTTTAAAATGCCAATCGGCAACTATATCTGAAATGCCTATCGGCACCTATATCTGAAATGCCTATCGGCACCTATTTTTGAAATGCCTATCGGAAACTACATCTGAAATGCCTATCAGCACGCATATTTGAAATGCCTATCGGCAACCATATCTGAAATGCCTATCGACACCTATATTTGAAATACCTATTGGCTTCTATATCTGAAATGCCTATCGGCACCTATTTCTAAAATGCCAATCGGCGACTATATCTGAAATGCCTATCGGCACCTATATCTGAAATGCCTATCGGCACCAATTTTTGAAATGCCAATCGGAAACTACATCTGACATGCCTATCAGCAACTGTTTGAAATCCCTATCGGCAACCATATCTGGAATGCCTGTCGACACCTATATTTGAAATGCCTATCGGCTTCTATATCTGAAATGCCTACCGACACCTATTTTTAAAATGCCAATTGGCAGCTATATCTGAAATGCCTATCGGCACCTATATCTGAAATGCCTAACGGTACCTATTTTTGAAATGCCTATCGGAAACTACATCTGAAATGCCTATCAGCACCAATATTTGAAATGCCTATCGGCAACCATATCTGGAATGCCTATCGGCACCTATATTTGAAATGCCTATCGGCTTCTATATCTGAAATGCCTATCGGCACCTATTTTTAAAATGCCAATCGGCAACTATATCTGAAATGCCTATCGGCACCTATATCTGAAATGCCTATCGGCACCTATTTTTAAAATGCCAATTGGCAACTATATCTGTAATGCCTATCGGCACCTATATCTGAAATGCCTATCGGCACCTATTTTTGAAATGCCTATCGGAAACTACATCTGAAATGCCTATCAGCACCTATATTTGAAATGCCTATCGGCCACCATATCTGGAATGCCTATCGGCACTTATATTTGAAATGCCTATCGGCTTCTATATCTGAAATGCCTATCAACACCTATTTTTAAAATGCCAATCGGCAACTATATCTGAAATGCCTATCGGCACCTATATCTGAAATGCCTATCGGCACCTATTTTTGAAATGCCTATCGGGAACTACATCTGAAATGGCTATCAGCACCTATATTTGAAATGCTTATCGGCAACCATATCTGAAATGCCTATCGACACCTATATTTAAAATACCTATCGGCTTCTATATCTGAAAAGCCTATCGGCACCTATTTTTAAAATGCCAATCGGTAACTATATCTGAAATGCCTATCGGCACCTATATCTGAAATGCCTATCGGCACCAATTTTTGAAATGCCTATCGGAAACTACATCTGGAATGCCTATCAGCACCTATATTTGAAATGCCTATCGGCAATAATATCTGGAATGCCTATCGGCACCTATATTTGAAATGCCTATCGGCTTCTATATCGGAAATGCCTATCGACACCTATTTTTAAAATGCCAATCGGCAACTATATCTGAAATGCCTATCGGCACCTATATCTGAAATGCCTATCGGCACCTATTTTTGAAATGCCTATCGGAAACTACATCTGAAATGCCTATCAGCACCTATATTTGAAATGCCTATCGGCAACATTATCTGAAATGCTTATCGACACCTATATTTAAATACCTATCGACTTCTATATCTGAAATGCCTATCGGCACCTATCTTTAAAATGCCAATCGGCTACTATATCTGAAACGCCTATCGGCACCTATATCTGAAATGCCTATCGGCACCAATTTTTGAAATGCCTATCGGAAACTACATCTGAAATGCCTATCAGCACTTATATTTGAAATGCCTATCGGCAACCATATCTGGAATGCCTATCGTCACCTATATTTGAAATGAATATCGGCTTCTATATCTGAAATGCCTATCGGCACTTATTTTTAAAATGCCAATCGGCAACGATATCTAAAATGCCTATCGGCACCTATATCTGAAATGCCTATCGGAACCTATTTTTGAAATGCCTTTCGGAAACTACATCTGGAATGCCTATCAGCACCTATATTTGAAATGCCTATCGGCAACCATATCTGGAATGCCTATCGGCACCTATATTTAAAATGCCTTTCGGCTTCTATATCTGAAATGCCTATCGACACCTATTTTTAAAATGCCAATCGGCGACTATATCTGAAATGCCTATCGGCACATATATCTGAAATGCCTATCGGCACCTATTTTTGAAATGTCTATCGGAAACTACATCTGAAATGCCTATCAGCATCTATATTTGAAATGCCTATCGGCACCTATATCTGAAATGCCTATCGGCACCTATTTTTAAAATGCCAATTGGCAACTATATCTGTAATGCCTATCGGCACCTATATCTGAAATGCCTATCGGCACCTATTTTAGAAATGCCTATCGGAAACTACATCTGAAATGCCTATCAGCACCTATATTTGAAATGCCTATCGGCCACCATATCTGGAATGCCTATCGGCACTTATATTTGAAATGCCTATCGGCTTCTATATCTGAAATGCCTATCAACACCTATTTTTAAAATGCCAATCGGCAACTATATCTGAAATGCCTATCGGCACCTATATCTGAAATGCCTATCGGCACCTATTTTTGAAATGCCTATCGGGAACTACATCTGAAATGGCTATCAGCACCTATATTTGAAATGCTTATCGGCAACCATATCTGAAATGCCTATCGACACCTATATTTAAAATACCTATCGGCTTCTATATCTGAAAAGCCTATCGGCACCTATTTTTAAAATGCCAATCGGTAACTATATCTGAAATGCCTATCGGCACCTATATCTGAAATGCCTATCGGCACCAATTTTTGAAATGCCTATCGGAAACTACATCTGGAATGCCTATCAGCACCTATATTTGAAATGCCTATCGGTAACCATATCTGGAATGCCTATCGGCACCTATATTTGAAATGCCTATCGGCTTCTATATCTGAAATGCCTATCGACACCTATTTTTAAAATGCCAATCGGCAACTATATCTGAAATGCCTATCGGCACCTATATCTGAAATGCCTATCGGCACCTATTTTTGAAATGCCTATCGGAAACTACATCTGAAATGCCTATCAGCACCTATATTTGAAATGCCTATCGGCAACATTATCTGAAATGCTTATCGACACCTATATTTAAATACCTATCGACTTCTATATCTGAAATGCCTATCGGCACCTATCTTTAAAATGCCAATCGGCTACTATATCTGAAACGCCTATCGGCACCTATATCTGAAATGCCTATCGGCACCAATTTTTGAAATGCCTATCGGAAACTACATCTGAAATGCCTATCAGCACTTATATTTGAAATGCCTATCGGCAACCATATCTGGAATGCCTATCGTCACCTATATTTGAAATGAATATCGGCTTCTATATCTGAAATGCCTATCGGCACTTATTTTTAAAATGCCAATCGGCAACGATATCTAAAATGCCTATCGGCACCTATATCTGAAATGCCTATCGGAACCTATTTTTGAAATGCCTTTCGGAAACTACATCTGGAATGCCTATCAGCACCTATATTTGAAATGCCTATCGGCAACCATATCTGGAATGCCTATCGGCACCTATATTTAAAATGCCTTTCGGCTTCTATATCTGAAATGCCTATCGACACCTATTTTTAAAATGCCAATCGGCGACTATATCTGAAATGCCTATCGGCACATATATCTGAAATGCCTATCGGCACCTATTTTTGAAATGCCTATCGGAAACTACATCTGAAATGCCTATCAGCATCTATATTTGAAATGCCTATCGGCAATTATATCTGAAATGCCTATCGACACCTATTTTTAAAATGCCAATCGGCAACCATATCTGAAGTGCCTATCGGCACCTATCTCTGAAATGCCTATCGGCACCTATTTTTGAAATGCCTATCGAAAACTACATCTGAAATGCCTATCAGCACCTATATTTGAAATGCCTATCGGCAACCACATCAGAAATGCCTATCGGTACCTATTTTTGAAATGCCTATTGGAAACTACATCTAAAATGCCTATCGTAACCTATTTTTAAAATGCCAATCGGCAACTATATCTGAAATGCCTATCGGCACCTATATCTGAAATGCCTATCGGCACCTATTTTTGAAATGCCTATCGGAAACTACATCTGAAATGCCTATTAGCACGTATATTTGAAATGCCTATCGGCAACTATATCTGAAATGCCTATCGAGACCTATATTTGAAATACCTATCGGCTTCTATATCTGAAATGCCTATCGGCACTTATTTTTAAAATGCCAATCGGCGACTATATCTGAAATGCCTATCGGCACCTATATCTGAAATGCCTATCGGCACCTATTTTTGAAATGCCTATCGGAAACTACATCTGAAATGCCTATCAGCACCTATATTTAAAATGCCTATCGGCAACCATATCTGGAATGCCTATCGGCACCTATATTTGAAATGCCTATCGGCAACAATATCTGAAATGCCTATCGACTCCTATATTTGAAATAACTATCAGCTTCTATATCTGAATTGCCTATCGGCACCTATCTTTAAAATGCCAATCGGCAACTATATCAGAAATGCCTATTGGCACCTATATCTGAAATGCCTATCGGCACCAATTTTTGAAATGCCTATCGGAAACTACATCTGGAATGCCTATCAGCACCTATATTTGAAATGCCTATCGGCAACCATATCTGGAATGCCTATCGGCACCTATATTTGAAATGCCTATCGGCTTCTATATCTAAAATGCCTATCGACACCTATTTTTAAAATGCCAATCGGCAACTATATCTGAAATGCCTATCGGCACATATATCTGAAATGCCTATCGGCACCTATTTTTGAAATGCCTATCGGAAACTACATCTGAAATGCCTATCAGCACCTATATTTGAAATGCCTATCGGCAATTATATCTGAAATGCCTATCGACACCTATATTTGAAATACCTATCGGCTTCTATATCTGAAATGCCTATCGGCACCTATTTTTAAAATGCCAATCGGCAACTATATCTGTAATGCCTATCGACACCTTTATCTGAAATGCCTATCGGCACCTATTTTTGAAATGCCTATCGGAAACTACATCTGAAATGCCTATCAGCACCAATATTTGAAATGCCTATCAGCAACCATATCTGAAATGCCTATCGACACCTATATTTGAAATACCTATCGGCTTCTATATCTGAAATGCCTATCGGCACCTATATCTGAAATGCCTATCGGCACCTATTTTTGAATTGCCTATCGGGAACTACATCTGAAATGGCTATCAGCACCTATATTTGAAATGCCTATCGGCAACCATATCTGAAATGCCTATCGACACCTATATTTAAAATACCTATCAGCTTCTATATCTGAAAAGCCTATCGGCACCTATTTTTAAAAAGTCAATCGGTAACTATAACTGAAATGCCTATCGGCACCTATATCTGAAATGCCTATCGGCACCAATTTTTGAAATGCCTATCGGAATCTACATCTGGAATGCCTATCAGCACCTATATTTGAAATGCCTATCGGCAACCATATCTGGAATGCCTATCGACACCTATATTTGATATATTTATCGGCTTCTATATCTGAAATGCCTATCGGCACCTATCTTTAAAATGCCAATCGGCAACTATATCTGAAATGCCTATCGGCACCTATATCTGAAATGCCTATCGGCACCAATTTTTGAAATGCCTATCGGAAACTACATCTGGAATGCCCATCAGCACCTATATTTGAAATGCCTATCGGCAACCGTATCTGGAATGCCTATCAGCACCTATATTTAAAATGCCTATCGGCTTCTATATCTGAAATGCCTATCGACACCTATTTTTAAAATGCCAATCGGCAACTATATCTGAAATGCCATTCGGCACATATATCTGAAATGCCTATCGGCACCTATTTTTGAAATGCCTATCGGAAACTACATCTGAAATGCCTATCAGCACCTATATTTGAAATGCCTATCGGCAATTATATCTGAAATGCCTATCGACACCTATATTTGAAATACCTATCGGCTTCTATATCTGAAATGCCTATCGGCACCCATTTTTGAAATGCCTATCGGAAACTACATCGGAAATGCCTATCAGCACCAATATTTAAAATGCCTATCGGCTTCTATATCTGAAATGCCTATCGGCACCTATTTTTAAAATGCCAATCGGCAACTATATCTGAAATGCCATCGGCACCTATATCTGAAATGCCTATCGGCACCTATTTTTGAAATGCCTACCGAAAACTACATCTGAAATGCCCATCAGCACCTATATTTGAAATGCCTATCGGCAACCACATCAGAAATGCCTGTCGGCACCTATATCTGAAATGCCTTTCGGCATTTATATCTGAAATGCCTATCGACACCTATATTTGAAATGCCTATCGGCACCTATATTTTAAATGCCTATCGGCAACTATATCTGATATGCCTATCGGCACCTATATCTGAAATGCCTATCGGCACCTATTTTTGAAATGCCTATCGGAAACTACATCTAAAAAGCCTATCGGCACCTATTTTTAAAATGCCAATCGGCAACTATATCTGAAATGCCTATCGGCACCTATATCTGAAATGCCTATCGGCACCTATTTTTGAAATGCCTATCGGAAACTACATCTGAAATGCCTATCAGCACGCATATTTGAAATGCCTATCGGCAACCATATCTGAAATGCCTATCGACACCTATATTTGAAATACCTATTGGCTTCTATATCTGAAATGCCTATCGGCACCTATTTTTAAAATGCCAATCGGCGACTATATCTGAAATGCCTATCGGCACCTATATCTGAAATGCCTATCGGCACCAATTTTTGAAATGCCAATCGGAAACTACATCTGACATGCCTATCAGCAACTGTTTGAAATCCCTATCGGCAACCATATCTGGAATGCCTGTCGACACCTATATTTGAAATGCCTATCGGCTTCTATATCTGAAATGCCTACCGACACCTATTTTTAAAATGCCAATTGGCAACTATATTCAAAATGCCTATCGGCACCTATATCTGAAATGCCTATCGGTACCTATTTTTGAAATGCCTATCGGAAACTACATCTGAAATGCCTATCAGCACTTATATTTCAAATGCCTATCGGCAACCATATCTGGAATGCCTATCGGCACCTATATTTGAAATGCCTATCGGCTTCTATATCTGAAATGCCTATCGGCACCTATTTTTAAAATGCCAATTGGCAACTATATCTGAAATGCCTATCGGCACCTATATCTGAAATGCCTATCGGCACCTATTTTTGAAATGCCTATCGGAAACTACATCTGAAATGCCTATCAGCACCTATATTTGAAATGCCTATCGGCTTCTATAACTGAAAAGCCTATCAACACCTATTTTTAAAAAGCCAATCGGCAACTATATCTGAAATGCCTATCGGCACCTATATCTGAAATGCCTATCGACACCTATTTTTGAAATGCCTATCGGAAACTACATCTGAAATGGCTATCAGAACCTATATTTGAAATGCCTATCGGCAACCATATCTGAAATGCCTATCGACACCTACATTTAAAATACCTATCCGCTTCTATATCTGAAAAGCCTATCGGCACCTATTTTTAAAATGCCAATCGGTAACTATATCTGAAATGCCTATCGGCACCTATATCTGAAATGCCTATCGGCACCAATTTTTGAAATGCCTATCGGAAACTACATCTGGAATGCCTATCAGCACCTATATTTGAAATGCCTATCGGCAACCATATCTGGAATGCCTATCGGCACCTATATTTGCAATGCCTATCGGCTACTATATCTGAAATGCCTATCGACACCTATTTTTAAAATGCCAATCGGCAACTATATCTGAAATGCCTATCGGCACCTATATCTGAAATGCCTATCGGCACCTATTTTTGAAATGCCTTTGGGAAACTACATCTGAAATGCCTATCAGCACCTATATTTGAAATGCCTATCGGCAACCATATCTGAAATGCCTATCGACACCTATATTTAAAATACCTATCGGCTTCTATATCTGAAAAGCCTATCGGCACCTATTTTTAAAATGCCAATCGGTAACTATATCTGAAATGCCTATCGGCACCTATATCTGAAATGCCTATCGGCACTAATTTTTGAAATGCCTATCGGAAACTACATCTGGAATGCCTATCAGCACCTATATTTGAAATGCCTATCGGCAACCATATCTGGAATGCCTATCGGCACCTATATTTGAAATGCCTATCGGCTTCTATATCTGAAATGCCCATCGGCACCTATTTTTAAAATGCCAATCGGCAACTATATCTGAAGTGCCTATCGGCACCTATCTCTGAAATGCCTATCGGCACCTATTTTTGAAATGCCTATTGAAAACTACATCTAAAATGCCTATCAGCACCTATATTTGAAATGCCTATCGGCAACCACATCAAAAATGCCTATCGGCACCTATATCTGAAATGCCTTTCGGCATTTATATCTGAAATGCCTATCGACACCTATATTTGAAATGCCTATCGGCACCTATATTTTAAATGCCTATCGGCAACTATATCTGATATGCCTATCGGCACCTATGTCTGAAATGCCTATCGGCACCTATTTTTGAAATGCCTATCGGAAACTACATCTAAAATGCCTATCGGCACCTATTTTTAAAATGCCAATCGGCAACTATATCTGAAATGCCTATCGGCACCTATATCTGAAATGCCTATCGGCACCTATTTTTTAAATGCCTATCGGAAACTACATCTGGAATGCCTATCAGCACCTTTATTTGAAATGCCTATCGGCAACCATATCTGAAA
Source organism: Venustoraphidia nigricollis (assembly GCA_034508555.1). Taxonomy (NCBI): domain Eukaryota; kingdom Metazoa; phylum Arthropoda; class Insecta; order Raphidioptera; family Raphidiidae; genus Venustoraphidia; species Venustoraphidia nigricollis. The sequence continues at coordinate 244,551 of JAVRKA010000238.1, forward strand.
TGCCTATCGGCACCTATATTTGAAATGCCTATCGGCTTCTATATCTGAAATGCCTATTGACACCTATTTTTTAAATGCCAATCGGCAACTATATCTGAAATGCCTATCGGCACCTATATCTGAAATACCTATCGGCACCTATTTTTTAAATGCCTATCGGAAACTACATCTGAAATGCCTATCAGCACCTATATTTGAAATGCCTATCGGCAACAATATCTTAAATGCCTATCGACACCTATATTTGAAATACCTATCGGCTTCTATATCTGAAATGCCTATCGGCACCTATCTTTAAAATGCCAATCGGCAACTATATCTGAAATGCCTATCGGCACCTATATCTGAACTGCCTATCGGCACCAATTTTTGAAATGCCTATCGGAAACTACATCTGGAATGCCTATTAGCACCTATATTTGAAATGCCTATCGGCAACCATATCTGGAATGCCTATCGGCACATATATTTAAAATGCCTATCGGCTTCTATATCTGAAATGCCTATCGACACCTATTTTTAAAATGCCAATCGGCAACTATATCTGAAATGCCTATCGGCACATATATCTGAAATGCCTATCGGCACCTATTTTTGAAATGCCTATCGGAAACTACATCTGAAATGCCTATCAGCACCTATATTTGAAATGCCTATCGGCAATTATATCTGAAATGCCTATCGACACCTATATTTGAAATACCTATCGGCTTCTATATCTGAAATGCCTATCGGCACCTATTTTTGAAATGCCTATCGGAAACTACATCGGAAATGCCTATCAGCACCAATATTTGAAATGCCTATCGGCTTCTATATATGAAATGCCTATCGGCACCTATTTTTAAAATGCCAATCGGCAAATACATCTGAAATGCCTATCGGCACCTATTTTTGAAATGCCTATCGAAAACTACATCTGAAATGCCTATCAGCACCTATATTTGAAATGCCTATCGGCAACCACATCAGAAATGCCTGTCGGCACCTATATCTGAAATGCCTTTCGGCATTTATATCTGAAATGCCTATCGACACCTATATTTGAAATGCCTATCGGCACCTATATTTTAAATGCCTATCGGCAACTATATCTGATATGCCTATCGGCACCTATATCTGAAATGCCTATCGGCACCTGTTTTTGAAATGCCTATCGAAAACTACATCTAAAATGCCTATCGGCACCTATTTTTAAAATGCCAACCGGCAACTATATCTGAAATGCCTATCGGCACCTATTTTTGAAATGCCTATCGGAAACTACATCTGAAATGCCTATCAGCACCTATATTTGAAATGCCTATCGGCAACAATATCTGAAATGCCTATCGACACCTATATTTGAAATACCTATCGGCTTCTATATCTGAAATGCCTATCGGCACCTATCTTTAAAATGCCAATCGGCAACTATATCTGAAACGCCTATCGGCACCTATATCTGAAATGCCTATCGGCACCAATTTTTGAAATGCCTATCGGAAACTACATCTGAAATGCCTATCAGCACTTATATTTGAAATGCCTATCGGCAACTATATCTGGAATGCCTATCGGCACCTATATTTGAAATGCCTACCGGCTTCTATATCTGAAATGCCTATAACACCTATTTTTAAAATGCCAATCGGCAACTATATCTGAAATGCCTATCGGCACCTATATCTGAAATACCTATCGGCACCTATTTTTGAAATGCCTATCGGAAACTACATCTGAAATGCCTATCTGCTCCTATATTTGAAATGCCTATCGGCAACTATATCTGGAATGCCTATCGGCACCTATATTTGAAATGCCTATCGGCTTCTATATCTGAAATGCCTATCGGCACCTATTTTTAAAATGCCAATTGGCAACTATATCTGAAATGCCTATCGGCACCTATATCTGAAATGCCTTATGGCACCTATTTTTGAAATGCCTATCGGAAACTACATCTGAAATGCCTATCAGCACCTATATTTGAAATGCCTTTTGGCAACCATATCTGAAATGCCTATCGACACCTATATTTAAAATACCTATCGGCTTCAATATCTGAAAAGCCTATCGGCACCTATTTTTAAAATGCCAATCGGTAACTATATCTGAAATGCCTATCGGCACCTATATCTGAAATGCCTATCGGCACCAATTTTTGAAATGCCTATCGGAATCTACATCTGGAATGCCTATCAGCACCTATATTTGAAATGCCTATCGGCAGCCATATCTGGAATGCCTATCGGCACCTATATTTGAAATGCCTACCGGCTTCTATATCTGAAATGCCTATAACACCTATTTTTAAAATGCCAATCGGCAACTATATCTGAAATGCCTATCGGCACCTATATCTGAAATACCTATCGGCACCTATTTTTGAAATGCCTATCGGAAACTACATCTGAAATGCCTATCAGCACCTATATTTGAAATGCCTATCGGCAACAATATCTGAAATGCCTATCGACACCTATATTTGATATACCTATCGGCTTCTATATCTGAAATGCCTATCGGCACCTATCTTTAAAATGCCAATCGGCAACTATATCTGAAATGCCTATCGGCACCTATATCTGAAATGCCTATCGGCACCAATTTTTGAAATGTCTATCTGAAACTACATTTGGAATGCCCATCAGCACCTATATTTGAAATGCCTATCGGCAACCATATCTGGAATGCCTATCGGCACCTATATTTAAAATGCCTATCGGCTTCTATATCCGAAATGCCTATCGACACCTATTTTTAAAATGCCAATCGGCAACTATATCTGAAATGCCTATCGGCACATATATCTGAAATGCCTATCGGCACCTATTTTTGAAATGCCTATCGAAAACTACATCTGAAATGCCTATCAGCACCTATATTTGAAATGCCTATCTGCAATTATATCTGAAATGCCTATCGACACCTATATTTGAAATACCTATCGGCTTCTATATCTGAAATGCCTATCGGCACCTATATCTGAAATGCCTATCGGCACCTATTTTTAAAATGCCTATCGGAAACTACATCTGAAATGCCTATCAGCACCTATATTTGGAATGCCTATCGGCAACAATATCTGAAATGCCTATCGACACCTATATGTGAAATACCTATCGGCTTCTATATCTGAAATGCCTATCGGCACCTATCTTTAAAATGCCAATCGGCTACTATATCTGAAATGCCTATCGGCACCTATATCTGAAATGCCTATCGGCACCAATTTTTGAAATGCCTATCGGAAACTACATCTGAAATGCCTATCAGCACCTATATTTGAAATGCCTATCGGCAACCATATCTGGAATGCCTATCGGCACCTATATTTGAAATGCCTATCGACTCCTATATCTGAAATGCCTATCGACACCTATTTTTAAAATGCCAGTCGGCAACTATATCTGAAATGCCTATCGGCACCTAAATCTGAAATGCCTATCGGCACCTATTTTTGAAATGCCTATCTGAAACTACATCTAAAATGCCTATCAGCACCTATATTTGAAATGCCTATCGGCAATTATATCTGAAATGCCTATTGACACCTATATTTGAAATACCTATCGGCTTCTATATCTGAAATGCCTATCGGCACCTATTTTTAAAATGCCAATTGGCAACTATATCTGTAATGCCTATCGGCACCTATATCTGAAATGCCTATCAGCACCAATTTTTGAAATGCCTATCGGAAACTACATCTGAAATGCCTATCAGCACCTATATTTGAAATGCCTATCGGAAACCATATCTGGAATGCCTTTCGGCACCTATATTTGAAATGCCTATCGGCTTCTATACCTGAAATGCCTATCGGCACCTATTTTTAAAATGCCAATCGGCAACTATATCTGAAATGCCTATCGGCACCTATATCTGAAATGCCTATCGGCACCTATTTTTGAAATGCCTATCGGAAACTACATCTGAAATGCCTATCAGCACCTATATTTGAAATGCCTATCGGCAACCATATCTGGAATGCCTATCGGCACCTATATTTGAAATGCCTATCGGCTTCTATATCTGAAATGCCTATCGGCACCTATTTTTAAAATGCCAATCGGCAACCATATCTGAAGTGCCTATCGGCACCTATCTCTGAAATGCCTATCGGCACCTATTTTTGAAATGCCTATCGAAAACTACATCTGAAATGCCTATCAGCACCTATATTTGAAATGCCTATCGGCAACAACATCCGAAATGCCTATCGGCACCTATATCTGAAATGCCTTTCGGCATTTATATCTAAAATGCCTATCGACACCTATATTTGAAATGCCTATCGGCACCTATATTTAAAATGCCTATCGGCAACTATATCTGATATGCCTATCGGCACCTATATCTGAAATGCCTATCGGCACCTATTTTTGAAATGCCTATCGGAAACTACATCTAAAATGCCTATCGTAACCTATTTTTAAAATGCCAATCGGCAACTATATCTGAAATGCCTATCGGCACTTATATCTGAAATGCCTATCGGCACCTATTTTTGAAATGCCTATCGGAAACTACATCTGAAATGCCTATCAGCACGTATATTTGAAATGCCTATCGGCAACCATATCTGAAATGCCTATCGACACCTATATTTGAAATACCTATCGGCTTCTATATCTGAAATGCCTATCGGCACTTATTTTTAAAATGCCAATCGGCGACTATATCTGAAATGCCTATCAAAACATATATCTGAAATGCCTATCGGCACCTATTTTTGAAATGCCTATCGGCAACCATATCTGGAATGCCTATCGGCACCTATATTTGAAATGCCTATCGGCTTCTATATCTGAAATGCCTATCGACACCTATTTTTAAAATGCCAATCGGCAACTATATCTGAAATGCCTATCGGCACATATATCTGAAATGTCTGTCGGCACCTATTTTTGAAATGCCTATCGGAAACTACATCTGAAATGCCTATCAGCACCTATATTTGAAATGCCTATCGGCAACAATATCTGAAATGCCTATCGACACCTATATTTGAAATACCTATCGGCTTCTATATCTGAAATGCCTATCGGCACCTATTTTTAAAATGCCAATCGGCAACTATATCTGAAATGCCTATCGGCACCTATATCTGAAATGCCTATCGGCACCAATTTTTGAAATGCCTATCGAAAACTACATCTGGAATGCCTATCAGCACCTATATTTGAAATGCCTATCGGCAATTATATCTGAAATGCCTATCGACACCTATATTTGAAATACCTATCGGCTTCTATATCTGAAATGCCTATCGGCACCTATTTTTAAAATGCCAATCGGCAACTATATCTGTAATGCCTATCGACACCTTTATCTGAAATGCCTATCGGCACCTATTTTAAATGCCTATAGGAAACTACATCTGAAATGCCTATCAGCACCAATATTTGAAATGCTTATCGGCAACCATATCTGAAATGCCTATCGACACCTATATTTGAAATACCTATCGGCTTCTATATCTGAAATGCCTATCGGCACCTATTTTTGAAATGCCTATCGGAAACTACATCTAAAATGGCTATCAGCACCTATATTTGTAATGCCTATCGGCAACCATATCTGAAATGGCCATCGACACCTATATTTGAAATACCTATCGGCTTCTATATCTGAAAAGCCTATCGGCACCTATTTTGAAAATGCCAGTCGGTAACTATATCTGAAATGCCTATCGGCACCTATATCTGAAATGTTTATCGGCACCAATTTTTGAAATGCCTATCGGAAACTACATCTGGAACGCCTATCAGCACCTATATTTGAAATGCCTATCGGCAACCATATCTGGAATGCCTATCGGCACCTATATTTGAAATGCCTATCGGCTTCTATATCTGAAATTGCCTATCGACACCTATTTTTAAAATGCCAATCGGCAACTATATCTGAAATGCCTATCGGCACCTATATCTAAAATGCCTATCGGCACATATTTTTGAAATGCCTTTGGGAAACTACATCTGAAATGCCTATCAGCACCTATATTTGAAATGCCTATCGGCAACCATATATGAAATGCCTATCGACACCTATATATGAAATACCTATCGGCTTCTATATCTGAAATGCCTATCGGCACCTATATCTGAAATGCCTATCGGCACCTATTTTTGAAATGCCTATCGGAAACAACATCTGAAATGCCTATCAGCACCTATATTTGAAATGCCTATCGGCAACAATATCTCAAATGCCTATCGACACCTATATTTGAAATAATTATCGGCTTCTATATCTGAAATGCCTATCAACACCTATCTTTAAAATGCCAATCGGCAACTATATCTGAAATGCCTATCGGCACCTATATCTGAAATGCCTATCGGCACCAATTTTAGAAATGCCTATCGGAAACTACATCTGGAATGCCTATCATCACCTATATTTGAAATGCCTATCGGCAACCATATCTGGAATGGCTATCGACACCTATATTTGAAATGCCTATCGGCTTCTATATCTGAAATGCCTATCGGCACCTATTTTTAAAATGCCAATCGGTAACTATATCTGAAATGCCTATCGGCACCTATATCTGAAATGCCTATCGGCACCAATTTTTTAAATGCCTATCGGAAACTACATCTGGAACGCCTATCAGCACCTATATTTGAAATGCCTATCGGCAACCATATCTGGAATGCCTATCGGTACCTATATTTGAAATGCCTATCGGCTTCTATATCTGAAATTGCCTATCGACACCTATTTTTAAAATGCCAATCGGCAACTATATCTGAAATGCCTATCGGCACCTATATCCGAAATGACTATCGGCACATATTTTTGAAATGCCTTTGGGAAACTACATCTGAAATGCCTATCAGCACCTATATTTGAAATGCCTATCGGCAACCATATATGAAATGCCAATCGACACCTATATATGAAATACCTATCAGCTTCTATATCTGAAATGCCTATCGGCACCTATATCTGAAATGCCTATCGGCACCTATTTTTGAAATGCCTATCGGAAACAACATCTGAAATGCCTATCAACACCTATATTTGAAATGCCTATCGGCAACAATATCTCAAATGCCTATCGACACATATATTTGAAATACCTATCGGCTTCTATATCTGAAATGCCTATCAACACCTATCTTTAAAATGCCAATCGGCAACTATATCTGAAATGCCTATCGGCACCTATATCTGATTGCCTATCGGCACCTATTTTTGAAATGCCTATCGGAAACTACATCTGAAATGCCTATCAGCACCAATATTTGAAATGCCTATCGGCAACCATATCTGGAATGCCTAACGGCACCTATATTTGAAATGCCTATCGGCTTCTATATCTGAAATGCCTATCGGTACCTATTTTTAAAATGCCAATTGGCAACTATATCTGTAATGCCTATCGGCACCTATATCTGAAATGCCTATCGGCATCTATTCTTGAAATGCCTATCTGAAACTACATCTGAAATGCCTATCAGCACCTATATTTAAAATGCCTATCGGCAATTATATCTGAAATGCCTATCGACACCTATATTTGAAATACCTATCGGCTTCTATATCTGAAATGCCTATCGGCACCTATTTTTAAAATGCCAATTGGCAACTATATCTGTAATGCCTATCGGCACCTATATCTGAAATGCCTATCGGCATCTATTCTTGAAATGTCTATCGGAAACTACATCTGAAATGCCTATAAGCACCAATATTTGAAATGCCAATCGGCAACCATATCTGAAATGCCAATCGACACCTATATTTGAAATACCTATCGGCTTTTATATCTGAAATGCCTATCAGCACCTATTTTTAAAATGCCAATCGGCAACTATATCTGTAAATGCCTATCGGCACCTATATCTGAAATGCCTATCGGCACCAATTTTTGAAATGCCTATCGGAAACTACATCTGAAATGCCTATCACCACTTATATTTGAAATGGCTTTTGGCAACCATATCTGGAATGCCTATCGGCACCTATATTTGAAATGCCTATCGGCTTCTATATCTGAAATGCCTATTGGCACCTTTTTTTAAAATGCCAATCGGCAACTATATCTGAAATGCCTATCGGCACCTATATCTGAAATGCCTATCGGCACCAATTTTTGAAATACCAATCGGAAACTACATCTGACATGCCTATCAGCAACTGTTTGAAATCCCTATCGGCAACCATATCTGGAATGCCTGTCGACACCTATATTTGAAATGCCTATCGGCTTCTATATCTGAAATGCCTACCGACACCTATTTTTAAAATGCCAATTGGCAACTATATCTGAAATGCCTATCGGCACCTATATCTGAAATGCCTATCGGCACCTATTTTTGAAATGCCTATCGGAAACTACATCTGAAATGCCTATCAGCACCTATATTTGAAATGCCTATCGGCAACCATATCTGGAATGCCTATCGGCACCTATATTTGAAATGCCTATCGGCTTCTATATCTGAAAAGCCTATCAACACCTATTTTTAAAAAGCCAATCGGCAACTATATCTGAAATGCCTATCGGCACCTATATCTGAAATGCCTATCGACACCTATTTTTGAAATGCCTATCGGAAACTACATCTGAAATGGCTATCAGAACCTATATTTGAAATGCCTATCGGCAACCATATCTGAAATGCCTATCGACACCTACATTTGAAATACCTATCCGCTTCTATATCTGAAAAGCCTATCGGCACCTATTTTTAAAATGCCAATCGGTAACTATATCTGAAATGCCTATCGGCACCTATATCTGAAATGCCTATCGGCACCAATTTTTGAAATGCCTATCGGAAACTACATCTGGAATGCCTATCAGCACCTATATTTGAAATGCCTATCGGCAACCATATCTGGAATGCCTATCGGCACCTATATTTGCAATGCCTATCGGCTTCTATATCTGAAATGCCTATCGACACCTATTTTTAAAATGCCAATCGACAACTATATCTGAAATGCCTATCGGCACCTATATCTGAAATGCCTATCGGCACCTATTTTTGAAATGCCTTTGGGAAACTACATCTGAAATGCCTATCAGCACCTATATTTGAAATGCCTATCGGCAACCATATCTGAAATGCCTATCGACACCTATATTTAAAATACCTATCGGCTTCTATATCTGAAAAGCCTATCGGCACCTATTTTTAAAATGCCAATCGGTAACTATATCTGAAATGCCTATCGGCACCTATATCTGAAATGCCTATCGGCACTAATTTTTGAAATGCCTATCGGAAACTACATCTGGAATGCCTATCAGCACCTATATTTGAAATGCCTATCGGCAACCATATCTGGAATGCCTATCGGCACCTATATTTGAAATGCCTATCGGCTTCTATATCTGAAATGCCTATCGACACCTATTTTTAAAATGCCAATCGGCAACTATATCTGAAATGCCTATCGGCACCTATATCTGAAATGCCTATCGGCACCTATTTTTGAAATGCCTTTGGGAAACTACATCTGAAATGCCTATCAGCACCTATATTTAAATGCCTTTCGGCAACCATATCTAATATGCCTATCGACATCTATATTTGAAATACCTATCGGCTTCTATATCTGAAATGCCTATCGGCACCTATATCTGAAATGCCTATCGGCACCTATTTTTGAAATGCCTATCGGAAACTACATCTGAAATGCCTATCTGCTCCTATATTTGAAATGCCTATCGGCAACAATATCTGAAATGCCTATCGACACCTATATGTGAAATACCTATCGGCTTCTATATCTGAAATGCCTATCGGCACCTATCTTTAAAATGCCAATCGGCAACTATATCTGAAATGCCTATCGGCACCTATATCTGAAATGCCTATCGGCACCAATTTTTGAAATGTCTATCGGAAACTACATCTGGAATGCCTATCAGCACCTTATTTGAAATGCCTATCGGCAACAATATCTCAAATGCCTATCGACACCTATATTTGAAATACCTATCGGCTTCTATATCTGAAATGCCTATCAACACCTATCTTTAAAATGCCAATCGGCAACTATATCTGAAATGCCTATCGGCACCTATATCTGAAATGCCTATCGGCACCAATTTTAGAAATGCCTATCGGAAACTACATCTGGAATGCCTATCAGCACCTATATTTGAAATGCCTATCGGCAACCATATCTGGAATGCCTATTTTCACCTATATTTGAAATGCCTATCGGCTACTATATCTGAAATGCCTATCGACACCTATTTTTTAAAAAAAAACCGGCAACTATATCTGAAATGCCTATCGGCACCTATATCTAAATTGCCTATCGGCACCTATTTTTGAAATGCCTATCGGAAACTACATCTGAAATGCCTATCAGCACCAATATTTGAAATGCCTATCGGCAACCATATCTGGAATGCCTATCGGCACCTATATTTGAAATGCCTATCGGCTTCTATATCTGAAATGCCTATCGGCACCTATTTTTAAAATGCCAATCGGCAACTATATCTGAAATGCCTATCGGCACCTATATCTGAAAAGCCTATCGGCACCTATTTTTAAAATGCCAATCGGTAACTATATCTGAAATGCCTATCGGCACCTATATCTAAAATGCCTATCGGCACCAATTTTTGAAATGCCTATCGGAAACTACATCTGGAATGCCTATCAGCACCTATATTTGAAATGCCTATCGGCAACCATATCTGGAATGCCTATCGGCACCTATATTTGAAATGCCTATCGGCTTCTATATCTGAAATGCCTATCGACACCTATTTTTAAAATGCCAATCGGCAACTATATCTGAAATGCCTATCGGCACCTATATCTGAAATGCCTATCGGCACCTATTTTTGAAATGCCTATCGGAAACTACATCTGAAATGCCTATCAGCACCTATATTTGAAATGCCTATCGGCAACATTATCTGAAATGCCTATCGACACCTATATTTAAATACCTATCGACTTCTATATCTGAAATGCCTATCGGCACCTATCTTTAAAATGCCAATCGGCTACTATATCTGAAACGCCTATCGGCACCTATATCTGAAATGCCTATCGGCACCAATTTTTGAAATGCCTATCGGAAACTACATCTGAAATGCCTATCAGCACTTATATTTGAAATGCCTATCGGCAACCATATCTGGCATGCCTATCGTCACCTATATTTGAAATGAATATCGGCTTCTATATCTGAAATGCCTATCGGCACTTATTTTTAAAATGCCAATCGGCAACGATATCTAAAATGCCTATCGGCACCTATATCTGAAATGCCTATCGGAACCTATTTTTGAAATGCCTTTCGGAAACTACATCTGGAATGCCTATCAGCACCTATATTTGAAATGCCTATCGGCAACCATATCTGGAATGCCTATCGGCACCTATATTTAAAATGCCTTTCGGCTTCTATATCTGAAATGCCTATCGACACCTATTTTTAAAATGCCAATCGGCGACTATATCTGAAATGCCTATCGGCACATATATCTGAAATGCCTATCGGCACCTATTTTTGAAATGCCTATCGGAAACTACATCTGAAATGCCTATCAGCACCTATATTTGAAATGCCTATCGGCAATTATATCTGAAATGCCTATCGACACCTATTTTTAAAATGCCAATCGGCAATCATATCTGAAGTGCCTATCGGCACCTATCTCTGAAATGCCTATCGGCCCCTATTTTTGAAATGCCTATCGAAAACTACATCTGAAATGCCTATCAGCACCTATATTTGAAATGCCTATCGGCAACCACATCAGAAATGCCTATCGGCACCTATTTTTGAAATGCCTATTGGAAACTACATCTAAAATGCCTATCGTAACCTATTTTTAAAATGCCAATCGGCAACTATATCTGAAATGCCTATCGGCACCTATATCTGAAATGCCTATCGGCACCTATTTTTGAAATGCCTATCGGAAACTACATCTGAAATGCCTATTAGCACGTATATTTGAAATGCCTATCGGCAACTATATCTGAAATGCCTATCGACACCTATATTTGAAATACCTATCGGCTTCTATATCTGAAATGCCTATCGGCACTTATTTTTAAAATGCCAATCGGCGACTATATCTGAAATGCCTATCGGCACCTATATCTGAAATGCCTATCGGCACCTATTTTTGAAATGCCTATCGGAAACTACATCTGAAATGCCTATCAGCACCTATATTTAAAATGCCTATCAGCAACCATATCTGGAATGCCTATCGGCACCTATATTTGAAATGCCTATCGGCAACAATATCTGAAATGCCTATCGACTCCTATATTTGAAATAACTATCAGCTTCTATATCTGAAATGCCTATCGGCACCTATCTTTAAAATGCCAATCGGCAACCATATCAGAAATGCCTATTGGCACCTATATCTGAAATGCCTATCGGCACCAATTTTTGAAATGCCTATCGGAAACTACATCTGGAATGCCTATCAGCACCTATATTTGAAATGCCTATCGGCAACCATATCTGGAATGCCTATCGGCACCTATATTTGAAATGCCTATCGGCTTCTATATCTGAAATGCCTATCGACACCTATTTTTAAAATGCCAATCGGCAACTATATCTGAAATGCCTATCGGCACATATATCTGAAATGCCTATCGGCACCTATTTTTGAAATGCCTATCGGAAACTACATCTGAAATGCCTATCAGCACCTATATTTGAAATGCCTATCGGCAATTATATCTGAAATGCCTATCGACACCTATATTTGAAATACCTATCGGCTTCTATATCTGAAATGCCTATCGGCACCTATTTTTAAAATCTTAATCGGCAACTATATCTCTAATGCCTATCGACACCTTTATCTGAAATGCCTATCGGCACCTATTTTTGAAATGCCTATCGGAAACTACATCTGAAATGCCTATCAGCACCAATATTTGAAATGCCTATCAGCAACCATATCTGAAATGCCTATCGACACCTATATTTGAAATACCTATCGGCTTCTATATCTGAAATGCCTATCGGCACCTATATCTGAAATGCCTATCGGCACCTATTTTTGAAATGCCTATCGGAAACTACATCTAAAATGGCTATCAGCACCTATATTTGTAATGCCTATCGGCAACCATATCTGAAATCGCCATCGACACCTATATTTTAAATACCTATCGGCTTCTATATCTGAAAAGCCAATCGGCACCTATTTTTAAAATGCCAATCGGTAACTATATCTGTAATGCCTATCGGCACCTATATCTGAAATGCCTATCGGCACCAATTTTTGAAATGCCTATCGGAAACTACATCTGGAACGCCTATCAGCACCTATATTTGAAATGCCTATCGGCAACCATATCTGGAATGCCTATCGGCACCTATATTTGAAATGCCTATCGGCTTCTATATCTGAAATTGCCTATCGACACCTATTTTTAAAATGCCAATCGGCAACTATATCTGAAATGCCTATCGGCACCTATATCTGAAATGCCTATCGGCACATATTTTTGAAATGCCTTTGGGAAACTACATCTGAAATGCCTATCAGCACCTATATTTGAAATGCCTATCGGCAACCATATCTGAAATGCCTATCGACACCTATATTTGAAATACCTATCGGCTTCTATATTGAAATGCCTATCGGCACCTATATCTGAAATGCCTATCGGCACCTATTTTTGAAATGCTTATCGGAAACAACATCTGAAATGCCTATCAGCACCTATATTTGAAATGCCTATCGGCAACAATATCTCAAATGCCTATCGACACCTATATTTGAAATACCTATCGGCTTCTATATCTGAAATGCCTATCAACACCTATCTTTAAAATGCCAATCGGCAACTATATCTGAAATGCCTATCGGCTCCTATATCTGAAATGCCTATCGGCACCAATTTTAGAAATGCCTATCGGAAACTACATCTGGAATGCCTATCAGCACCTATATTTGAAATGCCTATCGGCAACCATATCTGGAATGCCTATCGACACCTATATTTGAAATGCCTATCGGCTTCTATATCTGAAATGCCTATCGACACCTATTTTTAAAATGCCAATCGGCAACTATATCTGAAATGCCTATCGGCACCTATATCTGAATTGCCTATTGGCACCTATTTTTGAAATGCCTATCGGAAACTACATCTGAAATGCCTATCAGCACCAATATTTGAAATGCCTATCGGCAACCATATCTGGAATGCCTATAGGCACCTATATTTGAAATGCCTATCGGCTTCTATATCTGAAATGCCTATCGGCACCTATTTTTAAAATGCCAATCGGCAACTATATCTGAAATGCCTATCGGCACCTATATCTGAAATGCCTATCGGCACCTATTTTTAAAATGCCAATTGGCAACTATATCTGTAATGCCTATCGGCACCTATATCTGAAATGTCTATCGGCACCAATTTTTGAAATGCCTATCGGAAACTACATCTGGAATGCCTATCAGCACCTATATTTGAAATGCCTATCGGCAACCATATCTGGAATGCCTATCGGCACCTATATTTGAAATGCCTATCGGCTTCTATATCTGAAATGCCTATCGACACCTATTTTTAAAATGCCAATCGGCAACTATATCTGAAATGCCAATCGGCACCTATATCTGAAATGCCTATCGGCACCTATTTTTGAAATGCCTATCGGAAACTACATCTGAAATGCCTATCAGCACCTATATTTGAAATGCCTATCGGCAACAATATCTGAAATGCCTATCGACACCTATATTTGAAATACCTATCGGCTTCTATATCTGAAATGCCTATCGACACCTATCTTTAAAATGCCAATCGGCAACTATATCTGAAATGCCTATCGGCACCTATATCTGAAATGCCTATCGGCACCAATTTTTGAAATGCCTATCGGAATCTACATCTGGAATGCCTATCAGCACCTATATTTGAAATGCCTATCTGCAACCATATCTGGAATGCCTATCGGCACCTATATTTAAAATGCCTATCGGCTTCTATATCTGAAATGCCTATCGACACCTATTTTTAAAATGCCAATCGGCAACTATATCTGAAATGCCTATCGGCACATATATCTGAAATGCCTATCGGCACCTATTTTTGAAATGCCTATCGGAAACTACATCTGAAATGCCTATCAGCACCTATATTTGAAATGCCTATCGGCAATTATATCTGAAATGCCTATCGACACCTATATTTGAAATACCTATCGGCTTCTATATCTGAAATTCCTATCGGCACCTATTTTTAAAATGCCAATCGGCAACTATATCTGAAATGCCTATCGGCACCTATATCTGAAATGCCTATCGGCACCAATTTTTGAAATGCCTATCGGAAACTACATCTGAAATGCCTATCAGCACCTATATTTGAAATGCCTATCGGCAACCATATCTGGAATGCCTATCGGCACCTATATTTGAAATGCCTATCGGCTTCTATATCTGAAATGCCTATCGGCACCTATTTTTAAAATGCCAATCGGCAACTATATCTGAAATGCCTATCGGCACCTATATCTGAAATGCCTATCGGCACCTATTTTTGAAATGCCTATCTGAAACTACATCTGAAATGCCTATCAGCACCTATATTTGAAATGCCTATCGGCAACTATATCTGAAATGCCTATCGACACCTATATTTGAAATACCTATCGGCTTCTATATCTGAAATGCCTATCGGCACCTATTTTTAAAATGCCAATTGGCAACTATATCTGTAATGCCTATCGGCACCTATATCTGAAATGCCTATCGGCACCTATTCTTGAAATGCCTATCGGAAAATACATCTGAAATGCCTATCAGCACCAATATTTGAAATGCCAATAGGCAACCATATCTGAAATGCCAATCGACACCTCTATTTGAAATACCTATCGGCTTCTATATCTGAAATGCCTATCAGTACCTATTTTTAAAATGCCAATCGGCAACTATATCTGAAATGCCTATCGGCACCTATATCTGAAATGCCTATCGGCACCAATTTTTGAAATGCCTATCGGAAACTACATCTGAAATGCCTATCACCACCTATATTTGAAATGCCTTTTGGCAACCATATCTGGAATGCCTATCGGCACCTATATTTGAAATGCCTATCGGCTTCTATATCTGAAATGCCTATCGGCACCTTTTTTTAAAATGCCAATCGGCAACTATATCTGAAATGCCTATCGGCACCTATATCTGAAATGCCTATCGGCACCTATTTTTGAAATGCCTATCGGAAACTACATCTGAAATGCCTATCAGCACCAATATTTGAAATGCCTATCGGCAACCATATCTGGAATGCCTATCGGCACCTATATTTGAAATGCCTATCGGCTTCTATATCTGAAATGCCCATCGGCACCTATTTTTAAAATGCCAATCGGCAACTATATCTGAAGTGCCTATCGGCACTTATCTCTGAAATGCCTATCGGCACCTATTTTTGAAATGCCTATCGAAAACTACATCTAAAATGCCTATCAGCACCTATATTTGAAATGCCTATCGGCAACCACATCAGAAATGCCTATCGGCACCTATATCTGAAATGCCTTTCGGCATTTATATCTGAAATGCCTATCGACACCTATATTTGAAATGCCTATCGGCACCTATATTTTAATTGCCTATCGGCAACTATATCTGATATGCCTATCGGCACCTATGTCTGAAATGCCCATCGGCACCTATTTTTGAAATGCCTATCGGAAACTACATCTAAAATGCCTATCGGCACCTATTTTTAAAATGCCAATCGGCAACTATATCTGAAATGCCTATCGGCACCTATATCTGAAATGCCTATCGGCACCTATTTTTTAAATGCCTATCGGAAACTACATCTGGAATGCCTATCAGCACCTTTATTTGAAATGCCTATCGGCAACCATATCTGAAATGCCTATCGGCACCTATATTTGAAATGCCTATCGGCTTCTATATCTGAAATGCCTATCAACACCTATTTTTAAAATGCCAATCGGCAACTATATCTGAAATGCCTATCGGCACCTATATCTGAAATGCCTATCGGCACCTATTTTTGAAATGCCTATCGGGAACTACATCTGAAATGGCTATCAGCACCTATATTTGAAATGCCTATCGGCAACCATATCTGAAATGCCTATCGACACCTATATTTAAAATACCTATCGGCTTCTATATCTGAAAAGCCTATCGGCACCTATTTTTAAAATGCCAATCGGTAACTATATCTGAAATGCCTATCGGCACCTATATCTGAAATGCCTATCGGCACCAATTTTTGAAATGCCTATCGGAAACTACATCTGGAATGCCTATCAGCACCTATATTTGAAATGCCTATCGGCAACCATATCTGGAATGCCTATCGGCACCTATATTTGAAATGCCTATCGGCTTCTATATCTGAAATGCCTATAAACATCTATTTTTAAAATGCCAATCGGCAACTATATCTGAAATGCCTATCGGCACCTATATCTGAAATGCCTATCGGCACCTATTTTTGAAATGCCTATCGGAAACTACATCTGAAATGCCTATCAGCACCTATATTTGAAATGCCCATCGGCAACAATATCTGAAATGCCTATCGACACCTATATTTGAGATACCTATCGGCTTCTATATCTGAAATGCCTATCGGCACCTATCTTTAAAATGCCAATCGGCAACTATATCTGAAATGCCTATCGGCACCTATATCTGAAATGCCTATCGGCACCAATTTTTGAAATGCCTATCGGAAACAACATCTGGAATGCCTATCAGCACCTATATTTGAAATGCCTATCGGCAACCATATCTGGAATGCCTATCGGCACCTATATTTAAAATGCCTATCGGCTTCTATATCTGAAATGCCTATCGACACCTATTTTTAAAATGCCAATCGGCAACTATATCTGAAATGCCTATCGGCACATATATCTGAAATGCCTATCGGCACCTATTTTTGAAATGCCTATCGGAAACTACATCTGAAATGCCTATCAGCACCAATATTTGAAATGCCTATCGGCAATTATATCTGAAATGCCTATCGACACCTATATTTGAAATACCTATCGGCTTCTATATCTGAAATGCCTATCGGCACCTATTTTTGAAATGCCCATCGGAAACTACATCGGAAATGCCTATCAGCAACAATATTTGAAATGCCTATCGGCAACCATATCTGAAATGCCTATCGACACCTATATTTGAAATACCTATAGGCTTCTATATCTGAAATGCCTATCGGCACCTATTTTTAAAATGCCAATCGGCAACTATATCTGAAATGTCTATCGGCACCTATATCTGAAATGCCTATCGGCACCAATTTTTGAAATGCCTATCGGAAACTACATCTGAAATGCCTATCAGCACCTATATTTGAAATGCCTATCGGCAATTATATCTGAAATGCCTATCGACACCTATATTTGAAATACCTATCGGCTTCTATATCTGAAATGCCTATCGGCACCTATTTTTAAAATGCCAATTGGCAACTATATCTGTAATGCCTATCGGCACCTATATCTGAAATGCCTATCGGCACCTATTCTTGAAATGCCTATAGGAAACTACATCTGAAATGCCTATCAGCGCCAATATTTGAAATGCCAATCGGCAACCATATCTGAAATGCCAATCGACACCTATATTTGAAATACCTATCAGCTTTTATATCTGAAATGCCTATCAGCACCTATTTTTAAAATGCCAATCGGCAACCATATCTGAAATGCCTATCGGCACCTATATCTGAAATGCCTATCGGCACCAATTTTTGAAATACCTATCGGAAACTACATCTGAAATGCCTATCACCACTTATATTTGAAATGCCTTTTGGCAACCATATCTGGAATGCCTATCGGCACCTATATTTGAAATGCCTATCGGCTTCTATATCTGAAATGCCTATCGGCATCTTTTTTTAAAATGCCAATCGGCAACTATATCTGAAATGCCTATCGGCACCTATATCTGAAATGCCTATCGGCACCTATTTTTGAAATGCCTATCGGAAACTACATCTGAAATGCCTATCGGCACCTATATTTGAAATGCCTATCGGCAACCATATCTGGAATGCCTATCGGCACCTATATTTGAAATGCCTATCGGCTTCTATATCTGAAATGCCTATCGGCACCTATTTTTAAAATGCCAATCGGCAACTATATCTGAAGTGCCTATCGGCACCTATCTCTGAAATGCCTATCGGCACCTATTTTTGAAATGCCTATCGAAAACTACATCTAAAATGCCTATCAGCATCTATATTTGAAATGCCTATCGGCAACCACATCAGAAATGCCTATCGGCACCTATATCTGAAATGCCTTTCGGCATTTATATCTAAAATGCCTATCGACACCTATATTTGAAATGCCTATCGGCTTCTATATCTGAAATGCCTATCGGCACCTTTTTTTAAAATGCCAATCGGCAACTATATCTGAAATGCCTATCGGGACCTATATCTGAAATGCCTATCGGCACCTATTTTTGAAATGCCTATCGGAAACTACATCTGAAGTGCCTATCAGCACCTATATTTGAAATGCCTATCGGCAACAATATCTGAAATGCCTATCAACACCTATATTTGAAATAACTATCGGCTTCTATATCTGAAATGCCTATCGGCACCTATCTTTAAAATGCCAATCGGCAACTATATCTGAAATGCCTATCGGCACCTATATCTGAAATGCCTATCGGCACCAATTTTTGAAATGCCTATCGGAAACTACATCTGAAATTCCTATCAGCACCTATATGTGAAATGCCTATCGGCAATTATATCTGAAATGCCTATCGACACCTATATTTGAAATACCTATCGGCTTCTATACCTGAAAAGCCTATCGGCACCTATTTTTAAAATGCCAATCGGCAACTATATCTGTAATGCCTATAGGCACCTATATCTTAAATGCCCATCGGCATCAATTTTTGAAATGCCTATCGGAAACTACATCTGAAATGCCTATCAGCACTTATATGTGAAATGCCTATCGGCAATTATATCTGAAATGCCTATCGACACCTATATTTGAAATACCTATCGGCTTCTATATCTGAAAAGCCTATCGGCACCTATTTTTAAAATGCCAATCGGCAACTATATCTGTAATGCCTATCGGCACTTTTATCTGAAATGCCTATCGGCACCTATTTTTGAAATGCCTATCGGAAACAACATCTGAAATGCCTATCAGCAGCAATATTTGAAATGCCTATCGGCAACCATATCTGAAATGCCTATCGACACCTTTATTTGAAATACCTATCGGCTTCTATATCTGAAATGCCTATCGGCACCTATATCTGAAATGCCTATCGGCACCTATTTTTGAAATGCCTATCGGAAACTACATCTGAAATGGCTATCAGCACCTATATTTGTAATGCCTATCGGCAACCATATCTGAAATGGCCATCGACACCTATATTTGAAATACCTATCGGCTTCTATATCTGAAAAGCCTATCGGCACCTATTTTTAAAATGCCAATCGGTAACTATATCTGAAATGCCTATCGGCACCTATATCTGAAATGCCTATCGGCACCAATTTTTGAAATGCCTATCGGAAACTACATCTGG
This sequence comes from Venustoraphidia nigricollis, assembly GCA_034508555.1. Lineage (NCBI taxonomy): Eukaryota > Metazoa > Arthropoda > Insecta > Raphidioptera > Raphidiidae > Venustoraphidia > Venustoraphidia nigricollis. The sequence goes on from JAVRKA010000238.1 coordinate 265,117, forward strand.
AACGCCTATCAGCACCTATATTTGAAATGCCTATCGGCAACCATATCTGGAATGCCTATCGGCACCTATATTTGAAATGCCTATCGGCTTCTATATCTGAAATGCCTATCGACACCTATTTTTAAAATGCCAATCGGCAACTATATCTGAAATGCCTATCGGCACCTATATCTGAAATGCCTATCGGCACATATTTTTGAAATGCCTTTGGGAAACTACATCTGAAATACCTATCAGCACCTATATTTGAAATGCCTATCGGCAACCATATCTGAAATGCCTATCGACACCTATATTTGAAATACCTATCGGCTTCTATATCTGAAATGCCTATCGGCACCTATATCTGAAATGCCTATCGGAAACAACATCTGAAATGCCTATCAGCACCTATATTTGAAATGCCTATCGGCAACAATATCTCAAATGCCTATCGACACCTATATTTGAAATACCTATCGGCTTCTATATCTGAAATGCCTATCAACACATATCTTTAAAATGCCAATCGGCAACTATATCTGAAATGCCTATCGGCACCTATATCTGAAATGACTATCGGCACCAATTTTAGAAATGCCTATCGGAAACTACATCTGGAATGCCTATCAGCACCTATATTTGAAATGCCTATCAGCAACCATATCTGGAATGCCTATCGACACCTATATTTGAAATGCCTATCGGCTTCTATATCTGAAATGCCTATCGACACCTATTTTTAAAATGCCAATCGGCAACTATATCTGAAATGCCTATCGGCACCTATATCTGAATTGCCTATCGGCACCTATTTTTGAAATGCCTATCGGAAACTACATCTGAAATGCCTATCAGCACCAATATTTGAAATGCCTATCGGCAACCATATCTGGAATGCCTATCGGCACCTATATTTGAAATGCCTATCGGCTTCTATATCTGAAATGCCTATCGGCACCTATTTTTAAAATGCCAATCGGCAACTATATCTGAAATGCCTATCGGCACCTATATCTGAAATGCCTATCGGCACCTATTTTTAAAATGCCAATTGGCAACTATATCTGTAATGCCTATCGGCACCTATATCTGAAATGCCTATCGGCACCTATTTTTGAAATACCTATCGGAAACTACATCTGAAATGCCTATCAGCACCTATATTTGAAATGCCTATCGGCCACCATATCTGGAATGCCTATCGGCACTTATATTTGAAATGCCTATCGGCTTTTATATCTGAAATGCCTATCAACACCTATTTTTAAAATGCCAATCGGCAACTATATCTGAAATGCCTATCGGCACCTATATCTGAAATGCCTATCGGCACCTATTTTTTAAATGCCTATCGGGAACTACATCTGAAATGGCTATCAGCACCTATATTTAAATGCCTATCGGCAACCATATCTGAAATGCTTATCGACACTTATATTTAAAATACCTATCGGCTTCTATATCTGAAAAGCCTATCGGCACCTATTTTTAAAATGCCAATCGGTAACTATATCTAAAATGCCTATCGGCACCTATATCTGAAATGCCTATCGGCACCTGTTTTTGAAATGCCTATCGGAAACTACATCTGAAATGCCTATCAGCACCAATATTTGAAATGCCTATCGGCAACCATATCTGGAATGCCTATCGGCACCTATATTTGAAATGCCTATCGGCTTCTATATCTGAAATGCCTATCGGCACCTATTTTTAAAATGCCAATCGGCAACTATTATATCTGAAATGCCTATCGGCACCTATATCTGAAATGCCTATCGGCACCTATTTTTAAAATGCCAATTGGCAACTATATCTGTAATGCCTATCGGCACCTATATCTGAAATGCCTATCGGCACCTATTTTTGAAATGCCTATCGGGAACTACATCTGAAATGGCTATCAGCCCTATATTTAAATGCCTATCGGCAACCATATCTGAAATGCCTATCGACACCTATATTTGAAATACCTATCGGCTTCTATATCTGAAATTTCTATCGGCACCTATTTTTGAAATGCCTATCGGAAACTACATCGGAAATGCCTATCAGCACCAGTATTAAAATGCATATCGGCAACCATATCTGAAATGCCTATCGACACCTATATTTGAAATACCTATCGGCTTCTATATCTGAAATGCCTATCGGCACCTATTTTTAAAATGCCAATCGGAAACTATATCTGAAATGCCTATCGGCACCTATATCTGAAATGCCTATCGGCACCAATTTTTGAAATGCCTATCGGAAACTACATCTGAAATGCCTATCAGCACCTATATTTGAAATGCCTATCGGTAACCATATCTGGAATGCCTATCGGCACCTATATTTGAAATGCCTATCGGCTTCTATATCTGAAATGCCTATCGGCACCTATTTTTAAAATGCCAATCGGCAACTATATCTGAAATGCCTATCGGCACCTATATCTGAAATGCCTATCGGCACCTATTTTTGAAATGCCTATCTGAAACTACATCTGAAATGCCTATCAGCACCTATATTTGAAATGCCTATCGGCAATTATATCTGAAATGCCTATCGACACCTATATTTGAAATACCTATCGGCTTCTATATCAGAAATGCCTATCGGCACCTATTTTTAAAATGCCAATTGGCAACTATATCTGTAATGCCTATCGGCACCTATATCTGAAATGCCTATCGGCACCTATTCTTGAAATGCCTATCGGAAACTACATCTGAAATGCTAATCAGCACCAATATTTGAAATGCCAATCGGCAACCATATCTGAAATGCCAATCGACACCTATATTTGAAATACCTATCGGCTTCTATAACTGAAATGCCTATCAGCACCTATTTTTAAAATGCCAATCGGCAACTATATCTGAAATGCCTATCGGCACCTATATCTGAAATGCCTATCGGCACCAATTTTTGAAATGCCTATCGGAAACTACATCTGAAATGCCTAACACCACCTATATTTGAAATGCCTTTTGGCAACCATATCTGGAATGCCTATCGGCACCTATATTTGAAATGCCTATCGGCTTCTATATCTGAAATGCCTATCGGCACCTTTTTTTAAAATGCCAATCGGCAACTATATCTGAAATGCCTATCGGCACCTATATCTGAAATGCCTATCGGCACCTATTTTTGAAATGCCTATCGGAAACTACATCTGAAATGCCTATCAGCACCTATATTTGAAATGCCTATCGGCAACCATATCTGGAATGCCTATCGG